>JALGBA010002479.1:0-86869 GCA_023970755.1 Azemiops feae
GATCCTTATGTTAAAGCAACATATTTGCTCTGCAGTCAGAATTCCAATATTTATATGGAATCTAGACATTTATTGGAACAAAGCAGTTCAGTTGAAATCTACATATGTGGGTCTGATTGCAGTAAATTATAGGAGTGCTATAGAAATTGCATTTTTTATTCATTCTTTTTTATTTGTTTCCTTTTATTTCATTTTTATATACTATGTTGTTAATGTTCAGTGTTTAACATTCTGTTTCTTGATATGATGTAATGGCTAATCAACAATAATATATTTAATTTGCTCATGAAAACAAAATTGTATTTATTAAAAGCTAATATTTTGGACTTGATTTGACCCTAAGTATAACACAGCATTCTTCATTGATTTTTCAGATCAGTTATGAAACTTCTTCAGAAGCTTTAAGTGATAAAAGTCAGTTTCTCTTTTTCCACCAGATATTCCCCCAAAAAGGATTCCACTACCCAGCAATTGTGCAACTGCTCCTCCATTTTGGATGGACCTTGATTGGCCTCTTTGCTTCAGACACAGAAAATGGAGAGAACTTCATGAGGACTTTTACTCCTATGCTTGTCAGGAATGGAATTTGTGTTGTTATATCACACCGATTCTCAAAAACTGGACATACAGCACCCCTCAGAGATGCGGTCACTAAGTGGAGACAAGTCAATGTCTTTGTTCATTTCATGGAATTTGATTCCCTTTCAGACAGAATCCTTCCTTTCCATTTAACATTTGAAGATTTGCCAGGACCCATTGAAAGGAAAGTCTGGATCCTCACAAATTTTGTAGTGTATACAACAAAAAAGTACAGTCTTTTCAACTACATCCATAGTATTTGGAACTTTGGTTATCTGGTAAAAGAAAGGCCAAAGGATCATGCCTTTGAACTCTATTTATTTGTGGAACCTCAGTTTGTAGATCACTATTTTCGCTGTTCTCTTTCAAAGCACGTCTTTTCTGTCAAAGGCCGCAGAAGATGCACCCAGAAAGCCCCACTGGAGACCCAGGAGAAAAGAAACAGAATCCAGATCCTAAATGACTCCCATTCATACACTATCATGAAGACTCTGGCCCAGGCCTTGAATGCTGCATATTCCTCCAGATCGAGGAGAAGGAAGGAGGGCAAAAAGATGTTGGGGACTCCAAGGCTGCAGCCATGGCAGGTTTGGGGTCCAGATATGGATACATTAATCATGGTTGTTTTGGAAAAGGAATCCAGAAGAGAAAGAGGGGAACCATCTCAACTTACTTGTCAAGCACAGGAAAATTATGAAGTCCAGGCAGTTCAAATGAACTTAAAGATTCACGCCAACCTCTGAATCTGAACCACCAATGGTCAAAGCAGACAGGCGGTAGACAAGAGCCAACAGAATTCAAGGGGGCTGGACCCAGATCTCCTGTGGGCGGGACTCGAGACTAATGATGCATTTGACCCCTCACTCAGGCTCAGTCTGGTCGTCTCCTACACTACTTATGCTACAAAAGGCCAGCAGATTTGGCCAATCTAATTGCTCAGGAGACAATATTCCAAAGAATAGATGGCATCAGACAAATTTTGATATTAAACTGTGGGAAGAATCCAGAGAAAGAAATGTTTTGGGAAATATATAAAAGGCAGAATATATTTCCCCAAAGGATCTTAAAGGCAGAAAAGCAAGCCCAGTTTTTCTTAATAGCCCCCAACCAGAAAACTCAGTAGAAACCAGCCTTTAGAAATGCAGATGTAATAATCCATTCAGGAAGGTTGGTGCCAGGAAGCTAGAAGCTGAGGAGATTAGGAAGACAAAGACCCCTAAAATCTACATACCCCACCCAAACTCTAAAAGATATGACCTTTGGGAACATAATAGGATTAACCCGCTAATACCAAAAGGGCACACTCAGACTCAGATCAAAGTACACGACACAGGAAATATAAAGCCTCAAACAGGAACAGGAAACAACCTCAAGAACCCCAGAAGGTATAAAAACCCACCACTCCCAACAACATGTGGTCAGTTTTCCCAGAGCCATCTTTTTGCTGGCTCTCATTTCCAATAAACTATAACCTTCTTTCTAAAGCAGTCTCCATTTTGTTTATTCCCAGCTTGGACTGGACCCTGATGAAGATTTTTCTTTCTACAAAACATTGCTAATGCTAAACGGCTGTATACATTTTTAAATAAATTCCTACATGTACAGTTTGTGATTAGGATCATAGAATTTTACTTTTATGAATTTGTAGGAGACTCTGAGACCATCTAGCCCAACCTTCCTCTCTGCAGGAATCCCAGTTAAAGCTTCTCTGACTGATGGCTGCTCCGTCTTTGCATTAAAACAATCAGTGAAGAGGAGACTGAACTTTTCTGCTTTACTAGCTCAGCTCTAAAAGGGTGTTTTTTAGAGTGTTTTTCTCTTATTTAGCCAGAATCTCTTCTTTTGTCATGAATTCATTTTATTTTGTCTGACACTCTGGAATAACAGTGAAAAGATCTTAACCTTCTGTGTACCATTTTTCAGTTACTGGAAGAGTGCTGTGTCCTCCCTTCTCCAACTGAGCGATTTTTGTAAGTTGGAGAAGCTGCTCCCAGGCATGTTATTTTTTCACTCCTGTAGAGCAACATTGTTCTTCTCGTTCTTGCCTTTCCTCAGGGGTAAGAGCAGCTCCTTTGATCTCTTCCTGGGGTCCTTTGCCCCCCCCCTAAACCTGATCTGGAATACTGCAACCAGTTTTGGTCACCATACTATAAAAAAGATGTTGAAACTTTGGAAAAAGTTCAGAGAAGAGCAACTAAGATGATCAAAGGCCTGGAGACTAAAACATACAAAAAATGGCTGCAGGACTTGGGTCTGGCTAGTCTAAAGAAAAGAAGAAATAGGGGAGACATGATAGCAGTATTCCAGTATTTGAGAAGCTGTCACAAAGAAGAGGGGGTCAAACTATTCTCCAAAGCACCTGAAGGCAGGACAAGAAACAATGGTTGGAAGCTGATCAAAGAGAGAAGCAACCTGGAATTAAGGAGAAACTTCCTGACAGTGAGGACAATTAACCAGTGGAACAGCTTGCCTCCAGAAATCATGGGCGTTCCATCACTGGAGGTTTTTAAGAAGAGACTGGACAGTCACTGGTCTGAGATGGTATAGGTTCTCTTGCTGGAGCAGGGGGCTGGACCAGAAGATCTCCAAGGTCCCATTCTATTCTATTCTATTCTATTCTATTCTATTCTATTCTATTCTATTCTATTCTATTCTATTCTATTCTATTCTATTCTATTCTAGTCTAGTCTAGTCTAGTCTAGTCTAGTCTAGTCTAGTCTAGTCTAGTGCATGAGCATCATATTGCCAGCTCATATTCTCTTTGCAATCAACTAGTATTTTGAGATTATTTTCACAAACATATTTCCACGTTTGGTATCCCTCATCCTTCTTCCAGTACATCATTAATGTGTTTTTTTCCCTTTTTCCCCCTTAATTTAAATTTGTTTTATCATAGAAAATAAAATACAAAACAGTAAAATGAACAAAATGAAACAAAACAAAAACATACATTCTCCCTGTCAACTGTCTGTCTAGCGAACCCTCCCCCCCAAAAAAAGAATCTTCAATGCTTTTGAAAGCCATAAAAGATAAGTTTTATTGAATACACATCTTGGAACTGAAGAAGCAAAACCATCTCAGGTTTTCCCATGCGAAATTTTGCCTAGTTAAGCAATAGCTTCCCTTAACCCACACCTACCGGGTGTTCAGGTTGCCCAATCATATATCTTTGGTTTGTTATGGGAACAGTCCACTTCTCCATCAGACACCTGCGTTAATGACCTTGGCATTTTTGTAGGCTCTCATGGTCCATGAACCATCCTCTCTATGCTTTCTACCCCTCCCCCCTGTTTCTATGGCAAATTTAGTAGTGATAGAAGTTAGCAGGCATCTTAGCGATTCAGTCTTGACACTATCTTAACTACAAAAAAGAAAAAAATAGTGTACAAAAAAGGAGGAAAAAGTAGCTAATTAAATTTAACATTTAACATGTAGGATCCACTAATACACTAATCTTCAAATCCCTCTGTTAACCATCTATTATTATATTTAGCACATAGAAAGTCCACAAACGGTTTCCAGTCTCTTATAAAACTATCTAGTCCAGTGATGGCGAACCTTTTAGAGACCGAGTGCCCAAACTGCAACCCAAAACCCACTTATGCATCGTCAGGTGCCGGGTGGGTGTGGCCCATTGGATGGGTGTGGCCCATTGGCTGGGTGTGGCCAATTGGGTGGGTATGGCCCATTGGGTGGGCGTGGCTGCGGTGGTAATGGCAGACTGGGTGGGACTAAAAAGTTCAATCAATTCCAACTTTGCAAGATCTTTTTTTTTCCCATGAGAAGTTGAAATTGACTGATTGATTGAACCTTTTTTTTTTTGCACATGGCAGTGGAGGCCTAAAGCGAAAAGGTTTTATAAAACCCAGCTGAAGGCCTAGGACTGGGGTGACGGCGCACGTGCCCACAGAGAGGGCTCTGAGTGCCGCCTCTGGCACCCGTGCCATAGGTTCGCCACCACTGATCTAGTCCATTATCTCTGATCAAAGCAGTTAATTTTACCATCTCTGCTAATTCAGTCAATTTCAAAATCCATTGTTCAACAGTTGGCATTTCTTTTTCTTTCCAGTGTTTGGCAAGTACAATCCTTGCAGTCATCACCATGTGAAGGAATAGCACCCCAAATTGTTTTTCAACTGACTTGTCCATCATTAATGTTCTTATATGAGATACTATAGTATGTCAAGTCCTAGATTCTAAAAAAATCAGATATTTTTCTACTGCTTTTACTTATGCACCCCTTTCTAGGAGGAAAACATAAATATTTCTCTGGAAACTTGGTACTGTTTAAATCAGATAAAATTAGCTTTGCCTGAGAATTCTTATAAATCATCAAATCTTGCATGACAGAAATTTATCGACTCTACTGTATTAATGACAATATAGAAAAAATGATGACTAAAGAGAAATTGTTATTCATAACTACCCAGTTTTATGAAAAAGGTTCAAAAGATGAAAACTTATTTAAGTACCATTTTTAAGACAGTTCTTATCATGCTATCAACCCTTCACTAAATTAAAAAAAAAATTAACTAATTTTTTTTGTTAGTACTTTACTGAAATCAAATTATGTCACAAGCATTGCCCTAATCCGTTTAGGAAGTGTAATGATACATGTGAATGACTTTTGGGACGGGGAGAAGAGAAGCTGCTGAGGGAAGGATCAGATAAGAGGGGGAAGATTGCAGCTGCTTCATGGGAGAGAAAGAAACTCAGAAAGTGTCTCCCCTAACTTTTCAGGTTGGAAAAAAAAAGTTGGTGTGAGATTTATACTTCAGATTTGCAAAATTATCTTAATGTAGCATTCTAGATGGAAAACATGAATTTGCTTATATTTTCCATCTAGACTGCCAGGGAGAAGGACCACTTTCTACTTGTCAAATCTATGATTCTGGGGAAAACCTGTTGTTTTCAAGGAGTTTATAAATAATCTCTTTTTTCTGTTATTCAATTTATTCATGACCTAGAATGTTCCTTATAATTGACTACTTGTGTCAATTATATTTTCTCAGTGTATAGTTTGTCAGTATATGATTGACAAATTTTGCTGAAACTTTTTCATTCACTTATGGAGATAGTGGTAATGCTTATTCTCTTAATTAAGCATATTTGCAAGTTATACAACTGTAGAAGAAAGATCCCAAAGTGCAAAAAATCATGTGGCATAAGAAGCAAAGTTTTCTGCTTTTAAAATTCCAGGATGTTTCCATTCTAGTTTCATCCCTTCCTAGAGAAGAATGAATTTTGGAATATTTCTGAGAAGAAATTGTACTTGGACCAAAAGGGAGAGATAGCAGCAGATCTGGGCATCAATATCTTTTGGGTTCTCCCCAAGGAAGATCCCAGGGAAGAGATTCTGGGGATTTTTGTAAGACAGAGACTTACTATCATTCAAGAGGTTCTTTCACGGCTAAAGTTGCTCAACAAGGTGGGAGAAATTTTCGTGTCTTTTCTCTGTTTTCCAAAGCCTGAGGTCCCATTTCAAGTGGGCTAAGCCTAGTCACCAAGGTGGTTGACCTACACTGAGAATTCAAACTGGGGAGTAGAAACCTGATAGGTTTCTTAGACTGCTTGGGAGGCTTCAGTAGTATGTCATTTTGTGGACCATCTACAATTCAATATCTCCATCAATCTGGTCAGAAACCTACAAGTGTTGGGGAATGTGTTCCTAATAGTTTCAGGTTTGTTTGCTCCTTGTATGAAAATAGCAAAGAAGAAGGCAATTCTGTTGACCAGTGTGTGAAATCAGATTTGGACTGAATCAGATGAAATTGAATCATGATTGGGTAGAGGTTCTTTTGGTCCCATTGGGAAAGAAACTTCCTCTTGTCCTGCTTGGGGAAAGTGTCCCCTGAAAGGGCAGGTTCATAGTCTGGGATGTTCTTAAAGAGACCAGACCTGGTCAGAGTTATCCATGTCTCTCTTTCACACACACCCCCTTGGGATAGAGCAATAGGCCTTCTGCTCCTAGGAAGGAGGTCCAAGGCTTTCAGTTCACATGAAATCTTCATGACTGTTCTGATGTGCCCTGACGTAGACAACTGAGGCACTGAAACAAGGCTTTGTTCCAAAGAAAAGTCATACTTTCACACTGGAAGTAAAGAGGGGGAATTTGAAAGGACAGGCTACTTAGATTTGGCCTTTGTCTATTAAGAGAACCCTTCATCCGAAAACCCCTTGAATGCTATTGTTTTCTTGATTGTTAGCTACCTTAAATCTCTCTTGGGGAAAAAAAGGTGTCTCCAAATTTAACTAATAATAAATTTGGATCTTTCTTTCCATGCCAATTAGTGCCATCTATTTGCAGTCCTTCAACAGAAAGGACCTTTTTGTGGATACTTAGCTGGGCCTTTAAAATGTCTCTTTCTGACACAGGGTTCATTCTCATGTCCCATCTGCTGCAGCAAAAGATGCCTGACTTACCTTGTTTGAGGGACACATTCTCATGACCTCACCTCCATCTCATCTTACGATAGTTCTAGAAACTAGACAGTTTTAATCTTACTTCACTAGCGAGGCAGCCATATAAATTGAAAAATAAATATACAAATCAACAAAAAACCATTTCCTTTCAAGCTGATAGCTGTAATTTTTAAGGTTTTTTTTTCTTTCTATCTTAAATTGAAGTCTGTTTGGGATTATTTTAAAAAAGGAGCAGATGTGCAATATTTTATGTAGTCCAGAAAATACCTTTCCAGATCCTTCTTGTCAGAAGTTTCTTTCTTCATCACTGTTTTATTTTAATAAATATAACAGAATAAAACTTTACAAAATCTTTTACAATAAAATTTATTCTCAAATAATATGAATAGATAATCATATTTTAAATTTATGAGTATATGAAGAATGTTAATATTATATGTTAATAAGAGCATGAGGAGGAACCAACTCATTGTCACTTAATACTTAAATCTTTACTCAATTCCATTCCTCCAGACTTTTATCAAGTAGAAATGTCCTTTCTTGCCATATGCTAAAAATGAAAGTGAGGAACTAAATGGAGAATCTTCCAGTAATTATAATTCCTACATCTAATTGAAAGGGGTCAGGGATTTCATATTTGCCTCAGTGAAGCCCAGAGACTACTTGGCTAATATCTACGTCTACTTCAATTTTCCATCTAACTCCTGGCACATTTTCTTTGGCATTCCTTATTTTTCCGCTTAGTCTCTGCCTCAGTCCAAATGTGTGGAAAATTGTCATCCTGGATTTGTCAAGAGGGCCCGAGAAGGAGAGCCAATTTGCTGCTATGACTGCATTCCTTGTCCGGAAGGGACCTTCTCCACTCAGGAAGGTGGGTCACATTGAGGAAAATAGAAGGCCTTGTGGATGTGCATCCATCCAGAGCATTTGTGTGAAAGTACATGTTAAAAGACACTTTGAAGCTTCCCTATTTTCTTGTCTTGTCTTATCTAAAGAGAAGAACTGGGAAAAGACCTTGGGGGGGGGGCGAGAAGTAATAGAAGGGTGGAAGACAAGTAAGCTTTACTACTCCCAGAGAAAATATCTCTTTTGCCTTTTAGTTTGGATATGTCCTTCCACATTAACCTTTTAGGAACATCTGAAGTCTTTGCAACTTGAGGAATTAGCCATAGCATTTTAGACTTACTGTATATACTGCCCCATAGTGTTTTACAGCACTCTCTGGCCTGTTTACAATGTCAGCATTGATTGCATATTGCCCCCAACAATCTGGGTCCTCATTTTACCCACCTCGGAAGGACAGAAGGCTGAGTCAACCTTGAGCCAGTCATGATCGAACTCCTGGCAGTCAGCGGAAGGAAGGAAGGAAGGAAGGAAAGAAGGAAGGAAGGAAGGAAGGAAGGAAGGAAGGAAGGAAGGAAGGAAGGAAGGAAGGAAGGAAGGAAGGAAGGAAGGAAGGAAGGAAGGAAGGAAGGAAGGAAGGGGAAAAAGAAGAACAATAGCAGTTGGTTTTATATACCGCTCCATAATGCTTTAGTGCCTCTATAAGCAGTTTACAGAGTCAGCCTATGGCCCCCAACAATCTGGGTCCTCATTTTACCCACCTCAGATGGATGAAAGATTAAGTCGACCATGAGCCAGTCAGGATTGAACTCCAGGAGGTGAGCAGAGTTAGCCTGTGATACCGCATTTTAACCACTGCGCCAGTAGGTCCACCTCCTGGAAGGATTATTGCAATGCGCTCTATATGGGCTTCCCACTGGAAGGTGTCACTGATCCACAGTGAGGTGGTGTGGACTCATTGCACAAGTATTACCACTGGTCCAGTAGGCATTCCAGATTGTTTGCAGGACTAGCAACTTCCAACCGAGTAAGTTTTACAAGAGAGGCATCTTCTGGATTCAATATATTAAGAAGTGCTATTTGAAAGGACCTAGGAAATGTGCCTAGAAAAAATAATTGATTCATTATTTATCTCTAATAATTAAGTTACTATGAAGACTCTGCACATTACACAGGAAATAATCCAGGACTTCTCACAATTTCATAACCATAGCTTTACATTGCTTAGATAATGATTTTCTTCTTACCTTCTTTCTGTGGAGATGTTAAGAAATACATCTTGGAAAATGCTCCTGTTATCAGCTGTTGTCCCAAGGAAGTATTTCCTGAAAGGTAAAAGGACAGAATATTAAAGAAATACTGCTTTCTGCTTACACAGGAAATGCTGTAGGTGCTAGGCGTCACCCAATTTCAAATACCTTAGCTATATAGTTTCTATAAAATGATGTTTTCATTTTTTTCAATGGAATTATTAAGCAATGCATCTTGAGAAATGTCCTTCTTAACAGCTGTTGTCCCCCAAAAAAGTAGTTTTGAAATGCCATGGACAGAATGTTAAAGTAACAGTGCTTTTTTGTTTTCTCAGATACAGAAAAATGCACCAAGTGTCAGGATGATAAATATCCAAATGAGGACAGAATCCAATGTATCCCCAAAATTATAACCTTCCTATCTTATGAAGAACATCTGGGCATCATCCTGGTCTCTTTTGCCCTACTCTTGTTCCTACACACAGGCCTTGTTTTAATCATCTTCATTAAATACAGAGAAACTCCTCTTGTCAAAGCCAACAACCAGGACCTCTCCTACATCCTCCTGGTCTTCCTCCTGCTTTGCTCCTTGTCTCCTTTTCTCTTCATTGGTCAACCAAGGAAAGCCACCTGCCTTCTCCGACAAACAGTTTTCAGCATCATCTTCTCAGTTGCTATTTCTTCTCTCTTGGCCAAAACAGTCATGGTGGTGCTGGCCTTCCTGGCCACAAAACCAGGAAACCAAGTGAAGAGATGGCTGGGGAGGGGCTTGGCCAACTCCATCATCCTTTCTTGTTCTGCAGTCCAAATTATCATCTGCTCTATCTGGCTGGAAGTTTCTCCCCCATTCCCTGACTCTGACCTCCACTCCCAGCCTGGAGAAATCATCCTGCAATGCAACGAAGGGGCTGTTGTCATGTTCTACCTCACCCTCAGCTACATGGGCTTCCTGGCTGCCATCTGCTTCACGGTAGCATTTCTGGCCAGGAATCTGCCTGGAGCCTTCAATGAAGCCAAGTTGATCACCTTCAGCATGCTGGTCTTTTGCAGTGTCTGGGTGACTTTTATGCCCACCTACTTGAGCACCAAAGGGAAATACATGGTGGCTGTGCAGATTTTCTCTATCCTGGCCTCCAGTGCTGGTCTGTTGGTCTGCATCTTCATCCCTAAGTGCTACATTATCATTTTGAGGTCAGACCTGAACACAAAGGAACATCTTACAGCCAGAACAAATGTAAAAACCTGAGACATAACACTATGACATTAAAAGAATTGTAAAGTTTCCTTTAATTTTAAGAAACTCATTAAACTATTTCCACTTAGATAATATGCAGGAGTCAAAGAAAATTTAAATATTTCAAAATGGGAAATGGTTGACTGACTGTAATTCTTATAACCCCCTTCCCTTTCATCTCAATAAATCTTTCTAAGATAATTTTTTGAAAGTCATTCAGAGGAATTTGCTGTTCAGCTACTGTCGATGTACATGATACCTTTTAAGAAATCATTTCAGCAATTATTCCTACTGACAACAGCTAAAAGTGTGCAAGAGAGCGAGTAGGAAAAAAGATAAGATGCAATCTGTGGGAGCCCAGCTCTAACCATGTTGTTTAATAATCTCCATGAGAACACTGACCATTCCACCAAGCTAGATAGAGTGGGTGCCTCCAGGTCCTTTAGCTTGGATGTTCTCATCCGGTCAGACCTAGTTAGCACACCTTTCCTATAGCTTCCCCTGCCCTGTGAGAAGGACTTTTTCATGAAATCCACCATCCTCTCTTCATTCCCTTATTGGGTGATAAGACCACCACAAATAGCCGGTTCTTTTCCTCAGTACATTAGGCTAGGTTGAGAGTGAAATCCAGAAGATGAGGGCGGAAAAAAACTCAGGGATGAATCAGATTACATCGTGACCAGAGGGGGGTACCTGTGGCTGCACCATCTGAATAGTTGCAAACAGGAGATTGGGTGCATCGCAAACTCCATCAGAGAAAAGAGTGTCTCCCTCCAGGGTGAAAAGCCCAGGAGTGCAGCACTTGAAGGTCTGATGGGTTCACCTATTGGTTATCTCTAAAGTTGCTATTGTATCAGTAGATTCTGGTTAGGACGGGTTTTCAGCGTAGCAGAGACCTTCCTAGATACAATTTTCAAGCTTCAAGCTAGGCTCATGAGAGTAAAATGTATGCAATGTATTTGCTCCACAGGCTAGCATGTCCTCTCACAGTTCTGTAAAAACAATAAGCTCTTTTTTCCACAACTCGACTTCGAAAGCCGAGGCTCGAGGGCACTGCTGTAAAAGGGCCAATGCAACAGTCTGGCCAGACTCCAAGAACAAAAATCCACCTTGGTGAAAAACTACTTAGCAGAACCTGCAGAGTAAAAAGAAAAAAAATCACACCCACACCCACAATCACACACAAACAGCCAGAGAGGGCGAAGTCAGAGACCAAAGTGAAAAGAGGCGGAGAAATCAAGGCTGCCTCTCACCCCCCCATGGGAGGGAGGGAGGGAGGGAGGGAGGGGAGCTCAGGAGCCTCCTGTTGCAGATGGAAAACAGACATGCAGAATCCTTTTTCACCTTCCACCTTTAGAGACCTGGGAAGGTGGAATCTCATGTCCCATGCTCCCCTGTCTCCCTTTCCCATGCAGAGGCCACGCAATGGAGCTCTTGCAGGGATGCCAGACAGGACTCTGCCCAGCTGAGTGGGGAGCTCCTCTTGGGAGAAGGTAGCTGGGGTGGGGGGGCTTGTGTTGGAGAAGGGAAGCAGATCTGCAAAATCCCCTTCCGAGTCCCATCTTCTGAGTCCTGGTTAAGGGGTGTGTGTCCATGTCCCATGTTCCACTGCCGCCCCTTTCCACGCATAGGGCAAGCCCAGACCTATAAAAAAGTGCCCAACCCCCCATTCCTGGGAAGAGAGTAACCTGGTTTATGGGTTCTGGGGTTGCCTGTTGGTTTCTCCAACCTCGCTTGGGCTTCCTCTCTTTCTGGGAGAGGCTCCTGTCGGGGAGAAGCCATGCAGGGCCGGGTCTCCCAAGGGGGGTCCGGCATTGCCGGGGGGGGGAAGGCGGCTGGTCTCCCTCCGTGACTCTGAGGAAGAGGAGGGTCCCCCGTGTCCCCCCCAGACTGGTCTGAAGATGTGACCTCCATTTTGGAAAACAAGACAGACACCCGAAGGGATCACCAGTCATCGGCCGGTCTGGTGTAACACACAAACCATGGTTTCTTACGCCCATCAGAAGGGAAGCACGCCACAGTTAATCGGTCTTTCCCAGGAGCCCCTGCCCCTGATCCTGGCTCGGGAGCCATCCTGGCTGGTTCTTCGCCTGCTCCAAGCCACAACTGGGCAAAGCAGGGGACGCCCTGCGGATTCGGCCCCTTCCCGACGCCTCCGACTTGGGCAGAGTCACCAAAGCTTCCTGGGGGCTGAGCGAGGCTCTCCTGCCCCAAACTTCCCTGGGGCAGGAATGGCTGGCGGGGCTCTTCCAGGAGGGCCTCCTCCTCCTCCTCCTCCTCTCTGGCTGCGACCACTGAGCCCACCGGCCCCCTCGGCATCTTTGGCGTCTGCAGAATCACCTGGCCTCTGCTGACTGCATAGCTGTGGCTTATGGGAGCTGAAGTCCACGCACTTGGTGGGAAGGCTGCTTGTGGCTATTCACTCAGTTCAGACAGGACGGAGATCCATAAACAGGATTTGGGGAAAAAGTCTTTAAAGCAGCAGCATCAATTATTTCTACGCCTGGCAGGAGAGAGAGATGAAGCCAACCCAGTGAGGGTCACAACCCCATTCCGTTTTTCAGTTTTATTGGATACACACCCAGCCTTTCTGCTCTGGTGAGCAACTCCAGTATTCTGAGGCATGGCCTAACTGGGAATTCTGGAAACCAGCATCTAAAACCATCTGTGGGGTTCCGAGTGAGACAAGGAGAATCAAAATCACTAGTTCGATCCTCTGAACACACATGGACAAAGTTCTGAAAGTCTCTATCAAGGTTTGTCCAGAAATTGTGGGAAACCAGTGACACCCCGCATCCATAAAGATGCCTCTCTGTCTCTCTCCCATTATCCCAACTCTATTGCCTGAATGCCAAACTCTGATTCAGTTCACACATTCTGCCAACCCCTGTTCACTTAGCATAGTTTATTCAATGTATTGCAGTGGGCTACGGAAAACCCTGAATCCAAAAGCCGATCCTATGACAAGTTCTCAATCCTGTGTGCAAACAGACTCCATACCGGATCTGTGGTAAATCTGGGTGAGTCCACACAACGTGCTCAACCCACGTTAATGAAAGAGAACTGCTATGCTGGCAATATACTCCATGCCAAAATATGTAAACCAGATGCTGGCTTAGCATGATGACCTGCTTCGCACCCAGGACAGGGGAAGGTTCCCTCCCACTGGAATGTGTGAAATGGGATAAACGTGTATTAAAATCTCAGTCCATATTTTCAGGGGCTCCATGGCTGACCGAGGACGAGACCCTTAGAGGTCCTCAGAAGTTCCTTTGGGGAAGGAAGGGGGATGGAAGCTGCTTTGAACCAACTCCTTTGCACCCCCAGAAAAGATTCATGACCAACTGTGGGCAGTGCCCAGCTGAGGTGCACCCAGCTTGCTAAGACCGCCACCAAAACGCCTGGAAACAGCTGGATGCCCTTAAAGTGCGCTGTGAACTTGGCCCATTCAGTCAGTTGATGACCCCACACAGCCCAGGAAAGAGGGTTTCTTCCTAGTCCAGGTTAAGGGGACCCCACACTTCCATGATGGTTAATGGAGTCTGGCTCACTAGCTCAATTCTATAGGTCACCCAGAAGCCCCACCCACCTGGGGGGCATTCACACCCTTGCAGGGGCTGCGCTGTGGGGTCCTGCAAAGGGGACTGAGGGGGTCCCAGCACGTCTGGGCTTGCTGAGGATGGCCAAATCCAGTCCTGATCCCCCAGAAGGCATTGAAACCCCCAGTCAACCCCCCTATAAGGAGCACCAGAAACTCTGCTCCTGCCTTGGTCTGTTCCTCTGGCCAGAACCAGCCTGGCTCAGCTTCACACAACCCGACACACCGGCAGCTACTGATAGGCCTGGGCCAAATCTAATTTGGCGAAAATGCGACCTCCCTGTAGAGATGCCAAAATGTGGCTGACTACAGATAGGAGTGCTGCTGGAGAGCTTTGTTTAACGTGCATTTATAGTTGGCACAAATGCGGACTTCTCCGTTAGGCCTTAAGTGGCGTGACAATGGGAGTTTCCCATGGACTGTTATCTTCTGGTTCTAAAATGCCTTGTTGCAACAGCTTGTCCAGCTCTGCATTGATTCTCTGCTTTAGGGCAAAAGGCACCCGATGAGGCTTAATCCTTATCGGTTCTATTGAAGGATCTAACCATAGTGCAATTGGAGGCCCTTTGTATGCCCCTAACTCTGAGCTGAAGACATCAGCAAACTCTTTACACACCGCTGAGAGGCTCGACGTTTGCAAGCTATTTAATCCAGTCACCTGAATTCCCAAAGCATCAAACCAATCAAGTCCAATTAGACTAGTGCGGTTGCCCTCAACAACTACGACTTCCAAGGGGCCCTTGAAATTCCTGAACTGCACTCCGAGTCTGGCCTCCCCATTGATGTTTACCCTGGAATTTTGGAAGTCTGCTAAAATGAGATTCGATGGCCTGAGCTTAACTTGTTTGCCGCTTCGACTGCAAATCTGCTGAAGTGTCCTTTGGGAGATTATCGATAGAGCTGAACCCGTGTCCAACTCCATGTCAGAAGGAACCCCTTGCAGCTTGACTTTAAGGTGTAAC
Organism: Azemiops feae; assembly: GCA_023970755.1. Classification (NCBI taxonomy): domain Eukaryota; kingdom Metazoa; phylum Chordata; class Lepidosauria; order Squamata; family Viperidae; genus Azemiops; species Azemiops feae. The sequence continues at coordinate 14,890 of JALGBA010002479.1, forward strand.
TTCTCCTTGAGTGGGCGATGGGCGCCTGTCCTAAACACGCTCCTTCTACTCGCGCAAAAACCCACCCTGTTTTGACTGGGGACCCCGGTACCTTTCCGAGGCAACTCTTCTGAGGAATGTTCTTTCCTGCGACCCAAACAAATGGCAGCAATGTGGCCTTGCTTGCCACATGCCCAGCAAGTTGCTGTGCGGAACCGGCAGTCAGCCCATTTGTGACGGCCTCCACACCCAATGCATCGAGAGAAGGAAACCGCCTTGTCAACTTGTCATTGAGGCCTTCTTTCTGGAGGTTGCTGTAACCGATCAACTTTGTGGTCCGATTCGGAGTCTTCGACTCACTTGGCGTCCTCTTGGTGGACGGTCTCCGCGCAAGGAGGGTTCTTGGAGAGCCGCAAGGCCTTAACAGCTCCGCCCGCTGCTTCTTTGGCCGTGATCTCCCTCAACGCGTCTTGAAATGAAATAGTCTCTTTTGCAAAGATCTTCTGTTGCAGCTCCCGGCTCCTTAGACCACAAACTAAGCGGTTCCACAGCCTTTCTTCAAGATCCTTGAATTCACATTGCCGTGCAGCTTGGCGAAGAGCGGCTATGAAGTCAGTGGTGGACTCGTCGTGCCGCCAAGCGATGACCGAAAGCTTGGGCTCAAAATGTTCTTTGAGCATCTTCTTAAGTTCTGCGTATGCAATGGACTCAAGCGGCACTGGCGCAACCAAGTTCTCTGCGATATCAAAAGTTGCTTGACCGCAAACACACAGGAGCATCACAGCCTTCAATCTGTCGTCTCGAACATGGTTTACCCGCAGGTAATTTTCAACTCTCGTGACGTAGGAGCTCCACCTCTCTGGATGAGTGACGTCTAATTCGGAGAGTTTCCCGATCTTCGCCATGGTGAATCTTTCGCGGCCTTTTCAATGCCTCATGCTGCACAGGCTTCCGTGGAACTGCCAGGGCGGATCCTTGGAAACATTCTCCTCCAGCATTTCCATACTGGCAGGATAGAGTGAGGGGGGGGTGGAACACCGTTCCGACCAAGCGCTTGCTAGGCCTTTCCCCTGTAGTGACTCAGCTCTTCGAATTGCGGCAGCACGATCCCACCTTCGTCGCCAATGTTCTGTTTTCTGCTTGGTTCAGCATTGAAGAGGCAGCAATAGAAACAAGTACTTCTTTATTGAAGATCAAAACAGAAACTAACAAACATTGCTCCACCCCTATTTATACATTCAGCTCTGGGCGGTGTCAGCCAATGAGAGCGCAGTATTCTCCCGCTCAAATGCATACTAAACAGTCTTGTAGACAGCAAGTCTGGCTAACAGGCCACGTGGTCTGCTAACCATTCCTGCACAGATCCCAGCAACCTGCTTCACAAAATTAACTCAATACATTACACTTTTCATCAGCCTCTCCTCTGCACATGGACCCAAGAAAAAGTTTAGGATCCCAAGAGGAGAAGTTGCTTCTCACTGCAATTATGACTATCTTGGCCTTTGAGACCTTTGATATTATTTCTCCAGTTTCTGACTTTGATGCAGACATCAGACTGAAGCCACATGCAAAGGATCTTGTATCAGAAAAGGATAAATTCCTTGGGTCAAGCTCTCTGGGAACAAGATTTGGGACAGGTGGGGGCTCTGCTCTTGATTGTACCTTTCTCTCCTTTCCAGATGAAACTGAGTGGTTCTCTGTTTATATCAGGAAAGCCATTGGCACTTCTGAGGGTCTCTGAATTTTTCCAACTGTTCCTCTTGTTTGTGTTAGAAACAGGAAGACAATCGATTCACCCCATGAATTATGGACCTCCTGCTTCTGCTTCTGATGCTCCTGATTTCCCAGCCAGTCTCTGGGAAGCCTAGAATGAAATGCCCGTTGAGTCTGGAGCACCAGGAGGGAAAACCGTAAAATATTACAAACTGTAGAAAAAAAAGGGAAAAAGTACCAGTTTTAATTTCTTCGGTGGCTGTTCCTTTGCTGAATCACTTTCCCTTTGCACTGACAAATGTATGATCAATTTATCCGTGTTTATTAATACGCACCACTACCAGCTAGCTCAGGGATCTTTAAACTTGGCACTTTTAAGACTTGTGGACTTCAACTCCCAGAATTCCTCAGCCATCATGGCTGATTGAGGAATTCTGGGAGTTGAAGTCCACAGGTCTTAAAGTTGCTAAGTTTGTAGACCCCTGAGCTAGCTGGTCAGCCCTTCTTCCTCTCTCCCTTCTGAGCATTTCTTCCACAGTGTAGTAAGAATGCACACACACACAATCCCTTCCCTGTACCCTTAAAGACACAGGAATCAAGCGCAAAGCAAGAAACGCTCACAAAATAAAGAAACACATAAACTCCATTTTTTTTTCTTTAAGCTGCCTCAGGGGTGTCACACATCACAATGTTGCAACTCGAGTCTGAAAGGCTCCGGCAATTGCAAAAGCTTTAGCCTTAAATTAAGCCTGTTTATCTTCAAAGAAAACTTTCTAAAAGCTATAGACAGACTCAGGATAAGGGGGTAAAACTAATTACATTTGTTTAAAGGGATTAAACCTACGGAATCAACACTTTGGACTCATTGCTAGCCTAAAATACAGACTAAAATATTCCAATAACTAAAGCACACAAACCGAGCCTCTGAATCACAAAACGCTGTAAAAACTGTACAAAAATCCTTATGGTAACCCAATCAAACTGCCAGCTGATCCAGAACTAAATAAACCCACCTCCTTTCCGACATGCTTATATGCCGGCTTTTCATTTCATAAGCACTGATTGCATGCTCCTGGCTGGAGAAAACGAACCAGGGGACCTTTTCTTCCAGCAACAGCTGCTGCTTCTTCCCTGTCCCTGTTTCCTCCCTGCCTGCTAAACTCTCCTTCTCTTTCCCTCTTGTCTATTTTTCCCCTTTCCCGCCCAAACCACCTCCTTTTATAGCCTCTCCTCTCCTCCCCCCCTTTTTCTTCAGTTCACCTCCAGCTCCATGCTGCTTCCGGAAACGCCAATCAGCTGGAGCCCTGCCGGCTCCTGGGGCTTCTGCCGAGCCCAGACAGTCCTGCAGCTGCCACTCCCTCAGCCTTGGGTCACTTTGGCTCATTCCTCTCCCCCGCTACACTTCTCTAGGACGGTTGTGTACCACCTGCCACGTGGCAAAGTATCACAGGTGGTACATGTACCACCGGTTGAAAAGCCCTGCTTTAGAGAATAGGTTGACCCCTCTTCTCTATGACAGCCCCACAAATATTGTGACTGCATTGTGTTGCATTCCAGTAAGGCATGGACAATCTCCAACAAATTTCCCCTAACTCTGACCCCCTTTGTCATTTCATCTTAGAGAGAATTCAGTCCAGGACAGCTGACCCTCTACTTCCCTTCCCTACCTTTTGGGAGACAAATTTGTCTGCTAGGTTGAACAGGATCCTCTTTGATCTCCCACTAGATGCAGAGTTTGTCTCCCAGCTGATGTCAGGATAGTTGAAGTCCCCCATTACTATTATAGTGGGATCCTGCACAGCTTAACTGATTAGCAACAACTTCATCTATTTCCTGTTTGATTGGGTGGTCCGTAGTGTACACCTATGGCAATGCCTCCCCTTTTTACTTTTATATTAACCCAAATGCATTCAAGAAGGATTTCATCATCTTTTAATTTCTATAGAGGTGCAGCTATTTCTTATACAGTAAGCTATTTGACTACACTGTTTTCTCTAACGTCCAATTTCACTTCATCTTCTGATCTTCCTGCTCTGCAGGAAGGCTGACTTTTATCATTCTTTGGATTTAATTGCTATATATCTCATGGATCACACTCTATAAACAAATTTTTCTACAGAGTTTGATCATTTATCTTTTTTTAGTGTTCACTTTTTATTTTTCTTCTGTCAAAGTCTTCAAGTTTTCCTTTGTTTTTTTAATATATTTTTAAATATTGCTTCATTTTCTCTGACCCTCCCCCCCTTCTGATTCTGGGCTGCATCTGAGCAGGGTTTCCTAAGAGAAAGCAGATTTCCCATTCAAATCCTCCAGTTCTCAGGGAAGACAAAAATCCCGCCTCTCTTTCTCTCTAGTGGCTGCTTCTATTCCCGCCCCCTTCATCGTGACAACCCAGCAGCCAATCAAGCAGGGGGAAGAAACGGTTGCCTGGGTGCTTCCCTGCCCTGGGCCTGACGGAGAAGAGGCTGAAGAAGCCAAGCCAAAGGGGGGGGGGTCAAATAAAGAGGAAAGTTCAAAGCTTTGGGGGTGATGAGAACGAGGCAAAATCCCCCAGAATTGCAGAGGGAGGGGGGCTTAAGCCCCTTCCCCAGAAAAGGCTGCAGTGAAGAGGGTTTCCTCAGCTGGGGGGTCTGGAGGGGCCGGGGGGACCCTCATCTTCCTCAGAGTCACGGAGGGTCCCCTCCAGGGTGAGGCCGGCCGCCTTTTCCTCCCAGGTATGGGAAGTCAGCCCCTCAGAAGGAAATATTAAAAGGGCAGAAATATATATTTCCTCAAAAGGATTTTTAAAAGCAGAAGCCAACCCTGCCTGCAAGTCTCTCTGCCCCAAAGCAGGAGCCAGCCCTATACTAATGCAGATGTAACCATCAGAAAGCTGGAGCCAGCTAGGAAATCAAGAAGACAAAAGACCTAAAAATCTGCATACCCCACCTGAGATGGGACATAATAGGACTAACCCATTGCCATCAAGAATACCAGAGAGGCACACCTAAACTCAGGAGGTCAGAATACGTGACACAGGAAATAGCCTCCAAGTTCATGCCACAGGAACAGGAAACTTCCAAACAAAAGGCTTTCAGAGGGTATAAAAACCTACTCCACATGTGCTCAGTCCTTCTTCCTTGATTTCTCCTCCTTCCTGCAAGAACCATCTTTCTGGCTCTTCAATAAACTGTAACCTTCTTCCAAAAGCAGTCGCCATGTTGTTTTATTTATCCCCGGCTTGGATGAACCAGGATGAAGACTTTTCTTTCCACACAGGCAATGCTGACCCCCCCCCCTTGGGGGACCCGGCCCTGCATGGCTTCTCCCCAACAGGAGCCTCTCCCGGAAAGACACGAAGCCCAAGCGAAACCCTGGGGGCTGCGTCCCCCGAACATGCAACCCTGGAACCCATAAACCAGGTTAGTCTCTTCCCAGGAATGGGGGGTGGGGAGTTCCCCCCCCAGTGCCCCATGCATGGAAAGAGGTGGCAGTGGAACATGGGACTTGGGCTCCCCCTTCCCAGGACTCAGAAGATGGGACTCGGAGGGGGATTTTGCAGATCTGCTTCCCTTCCCCAACACGAGGCTCCCCAGCTTCCTTCTCCCAAGAGGGGCTCCCCACCCAGCTGGGCAGAGTCCTATCTGGCATCCCTGCAAGAGCCCCCTAGCCTGGCCTCTGCATGGGAAAGGGTGGCAGGGGAACATGGGCTTCTGTATTCCCGGGTCTCTGAAGATGGAAGTTGGGTTTTGCAGATCAGTTTTCCATCTGCCACATGAGGCTCCTGATCTCCCCTTCCCTCCCTCCCTCCCGTGGGGAGGCTTCCTTTATTTCTCCATCTCTTTTCACTTGGTTTTCTCTAACTTCTCTGTGTGTTTGTAAGTTTTTCTTCAACTATGCAAAGTCCTGGTAACTAGTTTTTCACTAAAGTTGGAATCTGGCCAGACTATTGGAATCTGGCCAGACTATTGTATCAGCCCTTTTGTGGTGGTGCCACTGAGCATCAGCTTTCTAAGTAAAGTAAATTTTGGCTCCAACTCAGCAGGCAGCAATTTCAGATCCGTGACATGCTCAGGCATTAACTGATCCCCTGGGATTTTCTCTTTAACCACGATGGCAACAAATGTCACATTTCTTTTTATCTTCAGCCACAGGTGCCCTGTATTCCCTCCGGGGCCATTTTCAAGGATGGGGCTCCCAAACCTCTCGATTCTAGATGAGGGATTTAATTCGATCTCTGCCCCTATCATTATGAACCATATGGGGGTTATCTCCCTTTCACTTCTCTCCAGAGAAATCTCAGAGTCCAAGAACTAGTTGAATCAGGCAGGGATCCCTCGTGAGAGGGAGAATTATTATCCTCCCAAGTTTCCGCTCTGCTCTGTGGCCGAATCCTCCAGGGGGGACTTTGGGCAGAGACAGGTGGGAGTCTGGGGCAGCTTCTCCCACTGACCCAGAAGGCCCCGAATGAAAAAGTTTCCTGTCTGAGAACTTGGCTTTAGGAAAAAAGTGTCACTGGGTTATTTCAGACTTCGGACTTCCCTCCCCACTCCTTCCCATCAAAGTTTGCTCCTCTGGGGAAAAGGAGGGCCGGGTGCAAGTGGAGCCCTGTTTCTGCCTGCCAGGATCAGCCCCCAAAGAGCCCCTCCCCCTTTCCCATCTCCTTTCCCCAAATGCCGGCTCTGTTTTCTTTCAAGGGATGCCAGTTTCTTCCTGAATCCCTTGTATTCCCCCATAAAAAGCCCCTCTTTATCGTGTAGAAAAGGGTTGGGGGTCCTGGGCCTTGCAGATGTGCTTGGGTAACAACTCCCCCCTCTTCCCCTGGGGAATTGGCTGGGAAAGGGACATTTGGGGCTCCTCCAGATGTAGAAGAGAGACGTTAGTTATCAATATCCTACTGTGCAACTTGTGATAGTTGTGTGTTTCTGTGTGTGTGTGTATGGGAGGGGGGAGCGTAACCCCAGAACTCCAACCTCCAACAGAGATCCTGGACCACAGAACCCATAATTCCCTATTCATACCAGACTTCTCCTCCCTCCCCGTGGGAGAATCCCCCACTCCTTTCCCACGGGGAGGGGCACCGCCTTTGGGACTCGGCCGCCCAGGGTCCCTCCTCCCCCTCGCTCTGCCAAAGGGGGGGACCCAGAAAGGCCCCTGGATGCCCCCCCGCAGCCCCCACCCCTGCCAAAACGCCCTCGGCGGCGCCCCCCCCGCGCAGTTCCACGCAGGGAAAGGGGAGGGGCCGTCCCCCTAGCCCCGCCCCTGCAGGGGGGGCAGAGCGAAGCCGGATTGCCTCGCGCAACACCCCCCTCCCGCGTAGCCCCCCCGCCCAGCCTCAGGGAAGCCTCCGAGCCTCGCGCGCAGAACGCCCGGAGAAGCCTCCTCGGCAGCTTCAGAGGACGAAGGGAGCATGCGCGAGAGAACGTGCCCGCAGTAGCTCCTGGATGGGGGGGGGGAGAATTCCAGGTGGGATGATCTTTCGCGAGGAAGGCCGGAAGCCGGTGCTCCTTTCCGCTCTAGGACTTGACGCCTCTCTGCGCTTAACCCTTGCGCCTCCGTCAGACAGGCAGAGAGGATGCGGACTATGGGCAGGAACCCCCCCGGGGTCAATCGTGAGCCGAGACGAGCTCCTCCGTGTCCCATCATCCACTGCCCCCACCCGTCAGATCTCGGGCCGCTGGGATGGTCGCGCAAAGGAGGCAAAGGCGCGTCTCTCCGGCCTCTGGCTCGCCAGGGGAGCTGTCGTGGCCGGCGGAGACCACCAGGGGGCGCCCTCGGCAGGCGGCGCAGTCCTGGCAGCCCGCGAGCCTCAGAAGGGAACTGAGCATGCGCGTCTGCCTCTTGCCCGCTTCTCTACCTGTCCCCAGCCTGATGAAAAGGCCCCGGGGGGGAGGGGCAGAGGCTCCCCCGGCTTCACTGCCCCCCCAACCTCTGCACCCCGGAGCCCCCCCGGCCGCCCCCCTCCGGGGCCAAGAGGTTGCAGGGGGTCCCGGCAAGGAGGGGCGGGAGGAGCCGCCGCGGAGCCCCCCCAGGAAGGGGGTCCCGCCAGAGGGCAGGCTGCAATGGGGGGGGCTCGGAGAGAGTGGGGGTCTTGCAAGGGGGCCGCACTCCGGGTGGGGGTTAAAGTGGCAGGGGGGTTTCCTGCCCCCTCCCAGCCCCAATAGCAGCTAGCGCAGGAATTTCCTTCCTTTTGGGCTTCTTTTCCACTCGATGCCAGGAAAGTTTGGATGCTCCTTGGGAGCCCCAGGAAGGACTCTCGCCATTAGGGGGTCTCCCCGGCATTGCCAAGCAAAGGCAAAGGATTTCCTTGCAGGAAAGCAGCTGCTGGCAGCATTTCTGGGGGTTCCCTGGGAGGGGGACGTTTTGGGACCCCGTCTGGAAGTGAGAGGGATACAAGCCCCCTCCCATCCTGAGTTTGTGTGTGTGTGTGTGTGAGAGAGAGAGGGATACAAGCCCCCTCCCATCCTGAGTTTGTGTGTGTGTGTGTGAGAGAGAGAGAGAGAGAGAGAGAGGGATACAAGCCCCCTCCCATCCTGAGTGTGTGTTTTCGTTCTGGCCCCTTAGGGCACATCAGCAGAAAGTTGGGTGGGTCAATCCTCTCCAAGCCTGGGTGTGTGTGTGGAGGTTGGGGGACCCCTCATATGAGGGAGTGGGATCTCAGCCCCCCTCCCATTATGTCTGTCACTCTGCCTGGCCTCTTATGGCCCCTCAGCTGGAATGTGAGGTGTGGGGGGGGTAATCCAGTCCAAGACTCAGCCTGGCTGGATCCCCCTCCCCTCTGCAGGTGGAAGGCCAAAAGAGGGAAGAAGGTTGCAAAGGGCCATTTCTGCCCAACTCCAAGGAAGGGAGCCCTGGGCAGACTCCATCGATCCCCTGAGCCACGTCGGGACTGCTCCCCTTGGGGGACCCACTTGGGACCCCCGAGAGGGATGCTCGCGTGGTCCTGAAGAGCCGGCCTGGAGGGACCAGATCCCAGGCAGTCGGGACTCCCCTTCTCAGCCAGAGACCCTGGAAGAACAGCTGGTGCTGGCCCAAAGGAGGGAGGTGGATGGGCAGAGGCCCAGAATGGGCTGTTGGTTCTCCTGAACACTTTCAGATCAAGATAAATCAGAAAAAAAAAACCCTTTGCAAAGCCAAAGGGAGAACCAGCGCAGCCAGGACTGTATTTGGTGGAATGCCGGTTATTTGGGAGGAAGAGGGGCAGCTGCGTCCCATCGGATTGCACCCCAAAAATACTTTTTCACCTGGAGGGTTTTTCTAAAAAGATCCAAGATCAGTGCGATCAGTTTGAGAGATGAAAGGATCTCAATTGACAAGTGAAATTTGTGCCTGTCTGGAGGGGGTAAAGAGCTCCTCAAACAGGTCAGGAGAATTCCTGGTCTTCAGAAACAACTTTCCCCTATGCAGGTCCAGGAGATTCCATTTCAGCACCACGAAAAAGGGGGTTCACAGCCGAGCAGAGGTGGGGAAAAGCCCCCCCCCCCCCGTCATTCTGGTTGGGCTGGTGGGAAATTCTGGCCAAGCATCGGGACAAACAACCCTCACAAAGGAACCACAGATTTTGGTCTGCAACATCACCACTCCAGGGAGTTGTGTCACCAGGAGGGACCCTGGGAAAACAGCAGCTGCATCCACCCTCCTTGGTGGCTGAACCAGGAAAGGCCCCAGAAGCTCAGATGCCGGACCTGGGGGTCCTGGAGCGGCTCCCGGCCATCCTGACCTGGAGAGGCAGAGCCGGATTTGAGACTGTGGAGGGGAGACCTTCCCTGACAGAAGACTTCTTCCTGAGCCGGGAAGAGGGCCGAAGGAGGGAGGATTTCCAACAGCTGATAAGAGTTTATCAACATTTCTGTGTTTCACACGCCTCCCTGCCTGTCATTTCTGGGACCAAGACTGGAAAGAGAAGATCTCTCTCCCCCTTTAGGCAATCGTCCCCTTGCTTTGCCCGGATAATTTCCCCTCTTCTGGCTTGCTCAGAGCTGGCAAAATGGCAGCAGGGAGTGAGAATTCAGTCCTTCCTGGGGGCTGCCTTCCCCTCCCCCCTTCTTTGCTTCCAGTGAAGAGGCTGTCCTGGAGGGGGTCCCTCCCAGGCAAGAGGGAACCTGCACAACAGCCACACTGGGGGGGAGGGGGTCTCCCTGGAGGATCTCCCAACTGCCTCCATTCATCCTTTTCCGCTACAGTCAGACTCTGCCCTTTGTGCGCCATTGTGTGTCTTTGTGTTTAATGTCGCTTGACCATTTTGGAAGGATGCTCTTCCAAATAAGTCTATAGATAGTCCTCGACTTACGACCACAATCGAGCCCCGAATTTGTCTTGCTAAATAAGACAGTTGTTAAGTGAGTTTTGCCCCATTTTACGACCTTTCTGGCCACAGTTGTTAAGTGAATCACCACGGCTGTTCAGCAAATCTGGCTTCCCCAAGGACTGCTTGCCAGAAGGTCACAAAAGGCGATCACTGATTTTAACTTGCAAGAGTTCAGTTGTTCTCACTTCATTCAGACAAGGTGTAGAGAATTGCATTAACTTTACTGCATCCAAGCTGATACGAAGAAGATTAATGAGTTTACTTTTAACTTCCATACAGGGCACAGAGATCTTTAACAATGTCTTTTAACTTTGAAACTTTGGCTGACAGACAGGCATATTTAACTCTCTTTAACTCTTTGCTTCAACGAAGGGAGATGCAGAGGAAAGGCAGATAGATTTTGCTTTAAAACATTCCAAGCTGATATGAAGAGAATACTGAATTTACTGTATTTTGTCAGCAGAGATGAAGGCTGCAATAATGATTCCACTACAAGGGTGTAATCCTCCACATTAGTTTTTCACTGTTCCGTTCCAAGCAAAATATCTGCTTTAATCTTGCCTTTCTCGGAGGGTTAAATGCCAAGGAACATATTAGATCATTTATTCGACAGAAATCTCAGACAATAACTTACATTCAAGCAGGGATCTTCTGATGAACATATCATGACCTTCTCCATTCCTTTGGGTGAAAAACTAATGGTAGATTCACCCCATGGCTCTTATGGGACACATCACCTCGTGTCTGTCTTCACAAAGGCTTCTTTTACAACCTGGCACATAGCCAGGATATCCTGTCATAAACTTAGTAGCCCCTCCTACTGACTTGTTAACATAGGCTTCACTGAACAGCTAAACTACGTTACCCATAGGCCATCTCTTAAGGAGACAGCGTTAACCCTATAAATGCTAAACATCCTAACATACAGTTCTTAGCTACTGGTTGGTCCAGAACAGGGGAAAAGGTCAGTCAACGCCCCAGTATCTCACGGATCTGGAACGGATCTGGAACTGCCTCCGCTGAGTTGGAGCCCGACTTCACTCTGTGGGGGTTAATGGGGTGACAACCTCCTGGGTGTGGCTGTTTGTGCAGAATTTGTGCCTTGTTTCAGCGCCACTCTTGACTTCTGCAAAGGGGTCCAGGGGGTCCAGGGAATGAAAACCCCCCAGCAGGAGCAAACAGACTCCCACATCCGAGAGGAGGAGGAGGAGGGAATCTCTCTCAGGGCTGCTCTTGGATAATGCACATAAATGCAGGCAGTCCTCCACTTACGACAGTACATTTAGTGACCGTTTGAAGTTACAACAGTGCTGAAAAAAGTGACGGGTCCATTTCTCACACTTATAACCGTTGCAGCATCCCCAGGGTCACGTGATTTACATCCGGATGCTTGACAATTGACTCACATTTATGACGGTCACAGCGTCCCAGAGTCACATGATCCCCTTTTGCGACCGTCTGACAAGCAAAGTCAGCGGGGAAGCCAGATTCACTTAACAACCGTGTTACTCACTTAACAACCGCAGTGATTAACAACTGTGGCAAGAAAAGTCATAAAGTGGGGCAAAACACAAATTTCTCCCTGAGCAACGTAGGTTTGGGGCTCCCTTCTGGTTGTAAGTGGAGGAATGCCGGGAGTAGCCATTCTGCAGCTCCCCCAGGGAGGAAGGAGAGAAATGCAGATGGATTCCTAAGCAAAGGGAGGCCTTGACTTAAAAAGATCTGTTGGTCGATCTTTGGGAATTACAATGGCACCGAGGGAAGTGATTGAGGACCAGTCCTCACACTTACGACCGTCACAACATTTCCACGGTCACACGATCAACATTTGGGCCTGTGGCAGCCGGTGTGTGTTTGCCACAGTTGCCGCAGTGTCTTGGGGTCCCGTGATCCCAGTCTGCAACTCTCCCAGCCGCCTCCCAACAAACTGAGTCAATGGGGAAACTCTGTCTCACTTAGCGACCTTGTGGTTCAGTTCACAACTGAAGTGATTTGCTTAATGCCCAAAGGGTCAAAAAATGGGCTCAGACTCCCTGAACAACCTGCTTGCTTCGCAAAGGAGAGCCTGGTCCCTTTCGTGGTCCTAAGTCGAGGACTCCCTGTGTCCCGAGGGTTCTACGAAGGTAGTCTCAGCCCGCTGTGCTCCCACTGGCTCCCGGTGAGACTCTCTGCTGGCCCCAAGGAGGCTCCTGCGGGGAGGAGGTGGTGTGAGGGAAAAGGGGGCTCGGGCGGCCCGCCTGCCAGGGCTGAGGGCAGCGCTGCCTGACCTGGGCACCAGGGCGTGGGGTGGGAGAGGGGCTTGAGTGACAGCTGTCTGTTCAGGTGAGGGGAGGGGGGAGCCAGGAGGCACAGAAGGAGCCTTTTGTGTTGGGGGGGCAGGAGTGCCTGGGGAGGATGCAGGAGGGAATCAAAGCCAGCTGAGGGACTTTCTGCCAATCTCGAGTTTTAATCCCATCTTCAAAATAAAGGTGGGGTTGGAGCCACATGACTTGGAGCCAATCATCAGGGGACTGAGTTCTAGTCCTGCCTTATGCATGAAAGTCAGCTGCCTCTGAGTTCTAATCCTCAGGCATGAAAACTTCCTTTGGGACAATCACCAGGAGGCTCTTGAGATCCAGTCCCGCCTTAGTCCTTTTGGATTGGGGTGTGAAACTTGGAAATAAATTCTCTGATTAATGTGGGATACCAGAATTAGGGATTTCTAGACAGTGAGATGGCTGAGTGTCCAATATTGTGTGGTGTCATGGAGGAAAGTGAAATTGTGCGGAAACACTCGTACCATGTTGGGCAAAGCCATAAGTCTCTGTCTTCTGCTTGTGGTCAAACCAGAGGCATCTCTGTGTGGTCACTGAGAATCTTAGACTGACCTTGGTCTGATCCATCAAAGTTTTTTTTTACCTGCTTAAAATGGAATTTGCAAAGGGATTTGATCAGCAATTAGAAGGTATTCTGAAACCTCAGATTGATTATCGGTTCATCAGCAATCTGTGTGGCTGGAAAACAGAATAGCTTCCATGGGTGCCTCTTCCTGCAAACCTAGATTTTCCCACCCTTACACAACTCCTTGGACCTGGATGAATACACAGCATTGAACGCTCCTGCTTCAGTCCAGACTACTCAGTCAATGATGCGGCTGCCTTCAGACAGGATCCCTTCAGTCTCCTCCTGGGGAAAGTCTCATGTTGTCCAACCTTTCACAGACAAGCTAAGCTTGGAAGAAGAGCAGAGAAATGCTTTACGTACAAATTGTAGAGTGGGAAATTAAAGGGCCTGAAAACTGCTATTTTATTTCTCTGGTTGATGAAAAGGAAAAAAAATACAGAGGGAATTTCTTAAAGGTACACACCAAAATAAAAACAATCCCAAGCTGAAATCCCAGACAGCTATTCTGCCGAACACGTTCTGCAAAGGAGGTTTTATCAGGAAATCAAGAAAGAACTCTATAAGAGGGATGAAGATTTCCCTCCCCAGCTGAACGCCGGTCAAACATGGTGCTTGGTTCCCACAGCTTCTTCCTGACCTCTTTTCCTACTCGCTCTCTCTCACACAGACCCTTTTAGCTGCTGTCAGTAGGAAAAAGTGCCCACATTATTTTTTATAAGGTGTCACATTCAGTAGCAAATTCCTCTGAATGACTTTCACAGAGTTCTCTTTAGCAAGATTTATTGAGATGAAAGGGAAGGGAGCTACAAGAATTCCAGTCATTCAGTCATTTTCCCATTTTGAAACACATAGATATGATTTTCTTTTGACTCCTGCATACTGTCTAAATGGAAAGAATATCTCCTTTCAAGTAAAAGGAAGTTTTAGAATTCTTCCAACCTCACATGTTATACCTCATGTTTTTATATTTATTCTAGCTGTAAGATGTTCCTTTGTGTTCAGGTCTGGCCTCAGAAGGATAATGTAGCACTTGGGGATGAAGATGCAGCCCAGCAGACCAGCACTGGAGGCCAGGATGGAGAAGACCTGAACAGCCACCATGTATTTCCCTTTGGTGCTCAGGTAGGTGGGCACAAAAGTCACCAAGACACTGCAGAAGACCAGCATGCTGAAGGTGATCAGCTTGGCTTCGTTGAAGGCCCCAGGCAGATTCCTGGCCAGGAAAGCCACCGTGAAGCAGATGGCAGCCAGGAAGCCCATGTAGCTGAGGGTGACATAGAACATGACAACAGCCCCTTCGTTGCATTGCAGGATGATCTCTCCAGGCTGGGAGTGGAGGTCAGAGTCAGGGAATGGGGGAGAAACTCCCAGCCAGAGGGAGCAGATGATCATTTGGACAGCAGAGGAAGACAGGATGATGGAGTTGGCCAAGCTCTTCCTCAGCCATCTCTTCACTCGGTTTCCTGGTTTTGTGGCCAGGAAAGCCAGAACCACCGTGATGGTTTTGGCCAAGAGAGAAGAAACGGCAACTGAGAAGATGATGCTGAAAACCGTCTGTCTGAGAAGGCAGGTGGCTTTCCATGGTTGACCAATGAAGAGACAAGGAGACAAGAAGCAAAGCAGGAGGGAGACCAGGAGGATGTAGGAGAGGTCCCGGTTGTTGGCTTTGACAAGGGGAGTTTCTAAGTATTTAATGAAGATAATTAAGACAAGGCCTGTGGTTAGGAACAAGAGAAGGGCAAAAGAGACCAGGATGATGCCCAGATGTTCTTCATAAGAGAGGAAGGTTATCACTTTGGGGATACATTGGACTCTGTCCATATTTGGATATTTATCATCCGGACACTTGGTGCACTTTTCTGTATCTGAGAAAGTAAAAAACCAGTATTTCTTTAATATTCTATTTTTTACATTTCAAGAAATACCTTTTTTTGGAGAAATGTTCCAGGAACATTTTCGAAGATGTGTTGCTTAACCATTCCACAAGAAAAAAACTGATGATACAATTTTCTAATACCTTTGTAGCTACGGTATCTGAAATGGGAGGATTTCTAGTGCATTTTGAATAAACAAAAAAGAGTTGAGCTTCAATGCATGTTTTAATTTGCACTTTCATCAAAATGCCATGGATAAATCCAGTTCCACAAAGCCTGACCTTTCCAGTGGTGTCACCCACCTTCCCGAGTGGAGATGGTCCCCTCCGGACAAGGAACGCAGTCATAGCAGCAAACTGGCTCTCCTTCTCGAGCCCTTTTGACAAATCCAGGATGACAATTTTCTACACATTTGGACTGTGGCAGAGACTAAGAAGAAAAAAATAGGAATGCCAAAGAAAATAGGTTAGAACTCACCATCCATGGAAAAGGAGAGGAGAAATGGACATTAGACAAGTAGATTCTGGCCTTCACTTAGGTGAACATGAAATCTCTGACTCCTTCCAATCAGGTGTAGGAGATGTGACCCTGGCAGATTCTTTCCTTAGTTCCTCCCTTTTGCTTCTGGCATAACACATGGCAACACAGTTCTTTTCTAGTTAGTAAAATCTGGAGGGAGGGAATTCTGAAAAGATTGAAGCATTAAGTGACAAACAATCGGTTCCTCCTAATGGTTGTATTAAAAGGCATTCCTCTACTTTTCATACATCCATGGCTATGATGATCTACTCATATTAAATTTTTGAATAAATTTGTTGTCAAAGATTTATTAAATTGTTATTTTATTAGATTTATTTAAGTAGAATAAAATGTGATTAAGAAGGAAATTTCTGACCAGTAGGATCTGGAAAGGTTTCTTCTGGACTACATAAAGCCTTGCAAAGCTGCTCCCCTTTCACACTCGTTCAAAAGAGTCTCCCAGTTAAGATATAAAGGAAAAATTCCTCATAAATTGTAGCTGTCAACTTTAAAGCAGATGTTCTTTCTTGATTTGTATTTTTATTTGTTCAATTCCTATGGCTGCCATGCTGCTGAAATAAGATTAAAGGTGAGGGCTCCTTGGTGCTCTCTGAGCTTGCTTGTTTGCGTACAGATGTTTCATTACCCAAACTGGGGAACATCATCCGTACTGGTCATCTAGCACTGATGATGTTACCTAGTTTGGGTAATGAAACGTCTGCAAGAAAACAAGCAAGGACCCCTCATGTCAACCCTGAGCTACAAATATTCTCCTTTATTAAGACTAAAGGTTTCTGCATTGATTCTAGAACTCTAGTGAGATTGAGGTGAGATCATGAGAACGTGTCCCTGAAAAAGATGAAATCTTTGGCTGCAACCGATGGGACCTGAGTGTGAGTCCTGTGTCAGAAGGAGATATTTCTAAGGCCCCTCCAGTTATCCAAGAAAAGGTCCTTTGTGTTGAAGAACTGCAATTAGGAGACTCCAGATGGCATTGAAAGACAGACCCACATTTAATATTACTTAAATTGGGTGACTCTTTTTCGCCCAGGGGGAGTGAAGGAAGCTAAGACTCAGGATAAACAATGTCATTCAAGGGATTTTCAGATGAAAATCTTTGGCCTCTTAATAGCCAAAGGCCAAATCTAAGTAACCTTTCCTGTCAATATCTCTCTCTTGATATCAGGAAGATCTTTTCTTTGAATCAAAGTTGTGTTTCAGTGTTTCAGGTTTCTGGGTCAAGGGATAACGTGAAGTGAAAGTCTTGGACCTCCTTCCTGGGGGCAGAAGCCCAATTGCTCCCTCCATCCAGTCATGATCCAATTTCATCACATTCAGTCCAAACCTCAATTCAGGGACTGTTCAACAGAATTCCCTCCCACTTTGCTATTTGAGGACAAGCAAACCTGACCTTATTAACAACACAACCTCCAGCACTTGAGGGTTTCTCATCCCAGGTTGGACATGGCTGAATCAACTAAAAACAGTCTTCAATATTACAGCATCTGAAGAACACCTTGGTCAATAGTACTGAAGCCTCCCAAGTGGTCTATAGAAAGAAAACTGTAAGGTTTCTGCTCCCCGTGTTCAATTCTCAGTGAAGGTCACTGACCCTGGTAACTAGCCTTAGTACACATGAAATGGGTCCCAAATCTTTGGAAAAAAGAGGGAAGACACCAAAATTTCTCCGACCTTGTTGAGCAACTTTAGCTGTGAAACAGCATCTTCATCGATAGTAAGTCTCTGTTTTTCAAAATTCCCCATGTCCTGCTCGATGTGATCCTCCTTGGGGACAATCAACCAGCTCATCAGTCCCAGATCTGCTGCTACATCTCCATTTTGATCCATGTACAGTTTCCTTTCAGAAATATTGCAAAACTCATTCTTCTGCAGGAAAGGATGGAACTACAAGGGGAACATCCAGGAATTTTAAAATCTGAAACCCTTTTTAAAATCCCATTTAGCCTTTACACATTTGAATCTTTCTTCTGCAGTTCTCTAACATCAAAATATGCTTATTTAGAAAAACAGGTGCTTCTGCTTTCTTCATAAATAAAAAAGAAAAGTTCAGCAAAATTTCTCAACCATATACTGGCAATATATATATTAACAAAATTTAATTCATGCAATTGGTAAGTTATACGGAACATTCTAGAGCAGGTGACAAAAATGAATCATAGAAAAAAAGAGATTATTCATAAACGTCTAGAAAACATCAGGTTGATTATGAGAAACCGTTCGTTTAGTGACCGTGCAAAGTTACAAGGGCACTGAAAAAAGTGACTTATGACAGTTTTTCAGACGCTCATTGCAGCATCCCGGGGTCACGTGATCAAAATCAGAATTCCTGGCATGTACTTATGATGGTTACAGTGTTTTAGGGTCCCGTGATCTCCTTTTGGGGCTTCTGACGAGCAAAATCAACAGGGAAGCTGGATTCACTTAACAACCGTGTTACTTGCTTAACAACTGCAATGATTCACTTCACAAGAAAGGGCAAGAAAGGTCGTAAAATGGGGCAAAACTCACTTAACAACTATCTTGCTTAGCAACAGACATTTTGAGCTCCGTTGTGGCCGTAAACCCACCACTGCCTTGTGCAGCCTCTTCCAGCAACTGAGGGAAGCTGCAGAGAAGCTCCAGGTCTCCTCAATGCTGTTCCAGAGGGAGGGAAATGGGGAAAGGAGCTCAGCCACAGGAGAGGAGATTCCGGCTGAATGAGAGGAAGAACCTCCTGAAAGGAGGAGCCGTTTCAGAGCTGAGCCCTTAAAGCAGAGGAGTTCAGCCTCCCCTTCACTGATGACGCAAAGACTGAGCAGCCATCAGTCGGAGAAGCTTTAAGTGGGATTCCTGCAGAGAGGAGGGTTGGGCTAGATGGTCTCAGGGTGTAAAATGTAAAATTTACAAATGTAAAATTCTACTATGCTAATTACAAATGCATAAAGACATGAGTATATTTAAAAATGCATACATCCTTTTAAAATTAGCAGTGTTTTAAACCAAAATTTATCTGTTATGGTGCCTGCGGTTTAGAAGATTATGTCTCAAGCAATTAGATTGGCCAAACCTGTTGATCTTTTGCAGCATAAGAAGGTTGAGACGGTTCCCCTCCTTCCCCTCTGGATTCCCTCTCCAAAGGAACCGAGATTAATGGATCCATATTGGGACCCCCATACCTGCCATGGCTGCAGCTTTGGAGTCCCCAAGATCTTTTCTCCCTCCTTCCTTCTCCTCCTCGATCTGGAGGAATAGGCAGCATTCAAGGCCTGGGCCAGAGTCTTTATGATACTGTAACAATGGTGACTATTTGTGATCCTTGCCCTGTTCCATTTCTCCTGGGTGTCCAGTGAGGCTTTCTGGGTGCATCTTCTCCGGCCTTTGACAGAAAAGACATGCTTGGAAAGAGAGCAGCGGAAATAATGATCTTGAAAGGGATATCCTACAAAGAAATAGGGTTCAAAGGCATCATCCATTGGCCTTTCACTTGCCACAAAAACAAAGCTCCAAATACTATGAAAGTATTTGTAAATTCTGTGATTTTTCAATCTATATCCTCCCAAAACTGCATTGATCCAGACTTTCCCTTCAACGGGTCCTGTCAAACGCATAAGTGCCAAATGGAAAGGAAGAATTATGTCCGTAATGAAAACACGTTCCATGAAGTGAACAAAGACATTGACTTGTCTCCACTTAGTGAGGGCATCTCTGAGGGCTGCTATATATCCAGTTTTTGATAAGAGTTGTGATATAACCACACAAATTCCATTTCTGACAAGCATAGGAGTGAAAGTCCTCATGAAATTCTCCCCATTCTCTGTTTCTGAAGCAAAGAGGCCAATCAAGGTCCATCTGAAATGGAGGAGCAGTTGGACAACTGCTGGGTAGTGGAATCCTTTTTTGGGGAGCATCTGGTGGAAAAAGGGGAATTTCCTTTTATCACTCAGAGCCTCTGAAGCACTACGATAACTGATCTGAAAAAGCAGTGAAGAAAGCTGTGTTATATTAGGGGTCAAATAAAGTCCAAAATAATAGCTTTTAATAAATTCAACTTGGTTTTTGTTCTGTTTCTTGTGTTGGTAGGCATTGAAGAGGCAGGACTCACAAACAGGAACTTCCTTATTCACAGCTAAACAGAACTGAAAACAAAATGGCTCCACCCCTTTTTATACATTCAGCCTGGGGCGTCGCCAGCCAATCAATGCAATGTATTCTCCCACTCAAAATGCATCCTAGTCAGCCTTTGCAGACAGCCAGGCTGGTACAGGAGGCCACGTGGTCTGCTGGCTGAAACAGGGCAGCTCCCTGCACCTGTTTCTAATAAAGCCCAGTACATAACACCCCTCCCCTCTTGGTTCCGAAACAGATACTTGCTATTTTACAATATTACAAACGTGCCCCTACTCAGAACACATAATAGTGAATAATACACAGCATGATAGGTCTTCCCATACAATGGAACAAACGTAAGCATTTCCAATTGCAATTAAATGCACAAGCATTTACATTTGCAGAGACAGAAACCTTACATAGTGCCTCAAATACTTCGGTGGGCCTTTTGCCTGCTCCGATCGCCTCGGAGCTGCTGCAAGCGCCCGATCTGCAAGCTCGCCTGCCAGGCTCGGCAGACCGGGACTTTGGGACCCGTTCAATACGGGTGAAGCCGGATCGTGAAGGCTGGCCTGTTCAGGTTGACCCGAGCCTCTGTCCATTTGATTTTGGCTGGCCTGTTCCAGTAGGCCCAACCCAGAGTTCCGCTGTGGGGTGGAATTCCCCTGATTGGCGTAAACAGCCGATTGGGAGCGCTGTCCCGTTGGCGCAAGGCCTGAGATAGGAACGGCTTGGAAAGCTGATTGAGTGCAATGTCCCATGGACGTGATGCCCGAGTCAGGAGCCGCCTCGTTGGCAAAACCTCCGTTCGATGAGTGCGATGTCCCGCTGTCACTGAGCAGCTGAGCTTCATGATCAGGATCGTGGGCTTCCTCCCCCCCGAGAGCAGAGCATGGAGCGGAAGAGTGGCTAGGTAACCTCCAACGAAGCTGGTCAATGTGCCTACGTAGCACACGACCATCCTCCAATGCCATTTCGTAGGAAAGTGGCCCAGTCACCTTTCAGACCATAGCTACCACCAGATAGAGTCCTAGAGTAATAGGCTATGGGAACCTGAGTCCCATCAGCCCTGAGGTGACTTAAGACAGCCCCAATTCCATAAGGGGATGCGTCACAGGCTATGCCTACTGGCAACTGCTCATTAAAATGAGCCAACACCGCATTAGAGGACAATGCTTTAACCTCAGCAAAACTCCTCTCATAGACATTTGTCCACTTCCATGGGGCCTGCTTGTCCAAGAGCCAGTGTAATGGCTCTGCCACTGCGGCCTTGTGGGGAAGGAAGGCATGGTAAAAATTTAGAAGCCCCAGGAAGGCTTGAAGCTCTCCCTTTGTTTTGGGACTAGGAGCCTGCTGAATCGCTTTGAGCTTTGATTCAGCAGGATGGATGCCTTCAGCATCTATTCTAAACCCCAGGAATTCCATGGAAGTAACTCCAATCTTGCACTTCTCTTGTTTGAGCTTCAGCCCCGCTTCACAGAAACGCCGCAAAACAGCCCGAAACCTGTCTGCTAAGTTTTCGACTGACTCCCCTGCGATGAGGACATCATCGAAATATGGGCATACCCCTGGAATATTATGGAGCGTGCGTTCCATCACGCTCTGAAATATGCCAGGGGCTACATTCACCCCAAACTGTAGCCTTCGGACCTTGAAGGCTCCCCGGTGAGTCACAATCATTTGGGCTTCTGCCGTGGCATCGTCCACTGGCAGCTGTTGATAGGCCTGAGCCAAATCTAGTTTGGCGAAAATACGCCCTCCCTGCAGAGACGCCAGAATATGGCTGACCACAGGCACCAGATAGGAATGCTACTGGAGAGCTTTATTTAATGTGCATTTGTAGTCAGCGCAGATTCTGACTTCTCCGTTGGCCTTAAGTGGCGTGACAATGGGGGTTTCCCATGGACTGCTGTCCACAGGTTCCAAAATGCCCTGCTGAAGCAATTTATCCAGCTCCGCATTTATCCTTTGCTTGAGAGCAAATGGCACCCGACGAGGCTTAATCCTAATCGGTGCTAGCCTTAAAGCAATAGGAGGCCCTTTGTACGCCCCTAACTCTGGGCTGAACACAAACTCCTTACAAACCTCTGCAAGGCTTGCCGTTTGCAAACTGTTTAACCCAGTCACCTGGATGCCTAGTGCATCAAACCAATCGAGTCCAATCAGACTCGTGCGGTTGCCCTCGACAACTACGATGTCCAACGGACCCTCAAAATTCTTGAATTTCACACTGAGTGTGGCCTCCCCCTTGACACTGACTCGGGAATTCTGGAAATCGATCAAGAGGAGATTCGACGGCCTGAGCTTAACTCGTTGGCCGCTCTTACAGCAAATCTGACCCAGGGTTTTTCTAGATATGTTGGACAGAGCTGAGCCCATGTCCAGCTCCATGTCTAAGGGAACCCCCTACAGTTGGACTTCAAGATGAAGCCTTTTCTTCAGTGGCCGGTGGGCACCTGTTCTAAACACGCTCCTTCTCGTCGCGCAAAAACCCACCCAGTTCTGACTGGGGACCCTGGTACCTTTCTGAGGCAACTCTTCCAATGGACGGTCTTTTGAGCGACCGAAACAAATGGTGGCGATGTGGCCTTGCCTGCCACATGCCCGGCAAGTTGCAGTGTGGAACTGGCAGCCGGCCCGCTTGTGGCGGCCTCCGCAGCCGATGCATCGAGGGATGGGAACTGCCTTGTAAGGATGCTTGTTGGGCCTTCTATCCAGCGGTTGCTGTAGCCGATCGACTTCATTGTCCGATTCGGAGTCTTCAGCCCTCTCGGCATCCTCTTGGTGGACCGTTTTGGGGCCTGTAGGGTTCTTTGAGAGCCGCAAGGCCTTAACAGCTCCGCCTGCGGCTTCTTCTGCCATTATCTCCCTCAAAACGTCTTGGAAGGAGATGGTTTCTCTGGCGAATATCTTCTGCTGCAGTTTGCGACTTCTCAGACCACAAACTAGCCGGTCTCTTAGCCGTTCTTCCAAGTCCTTAAACTCGCAAGGCCTTGCAGCTTGAAATAGTGCAGCGATGAAGTCAGCAGCAGACTCCCCAAGGCGCTGGTCCTGCTGTTCAAAAGCATGTCGCCAAGCTATGACCGACAGCTTCTGCTCAAAATGTTCTTTGAGCATTCTTTTCAGCTCCGCGTAAGCAATGGACTCCAAGGGTGCTGGAGCAACCAGGTTTTCCGCAATATCGAAAGTCTCTTGACCACAAACGCACAGCAGCGTCGTGGCCTTAAGTCCGTCCTCCCGAACCTGGTTTACCCTGAAGTAATTTTCCACTCTAGCAACATAGGAGCTCCATCGTTCTGGATGCTTGACGTCGAATTCAGAGAGAGGACCAATCTTTGCTATGGTGTAATGTTGGCGGCCTTTTCAACGCATCATGCTGAGCAGGCTTCTGAAGTGGTTCCAGGACGACTCCTAGCGGTACTCTCCTCCAGCGATTCCGGACTGGCAGGCAGAGCGAAGGAGGTTGGAATGCCGTGGTGAGTCAGCGCTTGACTTTTGCGGCAGCATGATCCCACCTTCGTCGCCAATGTTCTGTTTCTTGCATTGGTAGGCATTGAAGAGGCAGGACTCATAAACAGGTACTTCTTTAATCACAGCTAAACAGAACTGAAAACAAAATGGCTCCACCCCTTTTTATACATTCAGCCTGGGGCGTCGCCAGCCAATCAATGCAACGTATTCTCCCGCTCAAAATGCATCCTAGTCAGCCTTTGCAGACAGCAAGGCTGGTACAGCAGGCCACATGATCTGCTGGCTGAAACAGGGCAGCTCCCTGCACCTGTTTCTAATAAAGCCCAGTACATAACAGTTTTGATGAACAAATTAAATAGATAATTGTTAATTAGCCATTATGCCATATCAAGAAACAGAATATTAAATACAAAGCATTAACAAAATTATATATAAAAATTGAATACAAGAAACAAATGAAATAAAAAAGAATAAGAATAAAAAACATGAATCATATTTCTGTATCACCCCTACAATTTATTGCAATCAGACCCACATATGCAGATGTGGAAGTGAATTGTTTTGCTCCAATAAAGGGCTGTATTATATGTAAATGTTTAATTCTAACTCCAGAGTCAACATATTGCTTTAACAAAAGTATCTCAAAAGGTAGTTTGTCTAATGTGCACTGCAGGATTCTGATCTCTCTCTTTCTTATGCAGTTGTCATTCAATATTCCAGATTCTTGGTGAAACAATCTTTTGATTTTTTTTTTATTTCTATCCTACCTTATTATTTTTTCATTCGTTCTCTCGTTATATAAGAGATGGGGAGGTCACAGCTCCTAATATAATTTGTCACTTGCAGAATCCAAGAGGGCTTATTTGCAATATTGTATGTTCCAACACAGAGAACTTTGGGACTCTGTCAGGTTCCAGAGGTTTAACTGTACACCAAGAATTACAGCCATGGGGAAAAGAAAGGACGCCCTCTTTGAGTTCTGTGGTTTTACGTATCAGGACATAGCAAAAAGCATCTGGTCTTAAGCAGTTCTTAAAAGTAGGTAAATACAGCCTCAGATGAACAATAACCCATGACATATTACACCATGTCATCATTTATTTTACAAAAAGAAAGGCAAAACGGAGAAGCCGTGTGTGAAAGACGAAGCACACCCTGACTGCTTCCATAGGTATGAAGAGGCTAAGAGGTAGCCTGGTGCTGCTGATCAAGAGACCTTGATTAATTGATCATCAGCAAGGGTGACTGCTTCTATAAAAGCCAAAGTTTCAAGAGTTTGCCAGTCTCCAGCATTGTGTTGTGTGTTAACACAATGCCAAAAGGTAAAGACATCAGCAATGATCTTGGAGAAGCAATTGTTGCTGCCTATCAATCTGGAAAGGGTTACAAAGCCATTTCAAAACAATTTAAAGTCCATCATTCTATAGCAAAGAAGATTATTCACAAGTGGAAAACATTCAAGGCAGTTCCCAATCTGCCCAGGAGTGAACATCCCAGCAAGTTCACCCAACGCTCAGAGATACTGCAAAAAATCAAGAGTTCCACCTCAGACTCTACAGGCCTCCGTGAGCATGTTAAATGTTCATGGCAGCAGAATTAGAAAAGGACTGAACAAGCAGGGTTTCTTTGGAAGGGCTGCCAGGAGAAAGCCTCTTCTCTCGAAAAAGGACATGGCAGCCCGGCTGAGGTTTGCCAGGTTGCACCTGAACAAATCGCAAGACGTCTGGAACATTCTCCTTAGGACAGGAGACCAAAGTGGAGATGTTTGGCCATAACACACAGGGCCACGTCTGGCGAAAACCACACAGAGCCTATCAGCACCAACATGCTGTTATGCTCCGGAGCGAAGAAGCAATCTTAAGGAAATCTGATTCATTTTGTTCAGAATACTCTTTATTTATGCAACATACTCCAGTACGGATAAAGTGAAGCCAGAAACTGGAAAACTCCTCCTTCTTCCCACAGTGTCTGAGCATTTCCTCCTCCCTCAATGACAGGTCATAAATCACATTCCCCAATTAGTTTAGAGTGTGAGCTATCTTTCCCGCCACTATCTATCTTCTCACATTTCATTCTTTGAAGACGCTGTGCTGAGATGTTGTTATGGCTAAATAGTTCCTAACACATTCTTTCACTCCCTCCCCCCCCTACTATCTATTAGTGGCTCTTAAAGTAATACACAGGTTAAATAGTGAATGTCTGCATCCATATATAATGTCAAGCATAACATTCGATGTTAGCAGCCTTGACATCCGGCCCCCCTTACAAAAACGACCAATCCTGTAATATAAACAAAAGTATATGTTAATGATTAGGTTTCGGTTTGTTGGGATATTTTGCATGAAATCTTTTGACGAGTTTGTCGGCTTCTACCTCGCATGATTTCACCCAGGTGGCTTCAGATAGCGGGTATCCTTTCCACTGTACTAGGTACTGTACTTTGCCTTTAAAGATTCTGGAATCAAGAATATGTTTCACTTCGTAATGGGTCTTCCCTGCAACTACGAGGGGCCCAGGTGCTTTCTTTGGGGGAGGTCTTATAGTGGAGCCTCGATAAGGTTTTAACAAGCTACTGTGGAAAACAGGGTGAATTTTACCCAGAAGTCTAGGGAGTTTCAGTTTTATGGTGACTGGATTGATGACCTTTACGATAGGGAATGGCCCTAAGAATTTCGGTCCTAACTTCTTGCTGGGTAATTTAAGGCGTAAATATTTGGTTGACAGATAGACTTTTTCCCCAACTTGGAATGTTCTTTGGGGAGCCCTCTTTTTGTCAGCTTGTTTTTTATAGGTTTCAAAAGTCTTTTTTAAAGCAGACTTAGTGTTCTTCCAGACTTCCTCCCATCCCCTCACCCATTGGTCAAGTGTCTGGGAAGCGGTTGGCACTTGGGGATATTCAGGTATTGGGCCGAACTCTTTGCCTGTGGCTACTCTAAAAGGTGTGTAGCCGGTACTGCTGTGCACAGAATTGTTGTACGCCACCTCTGCAAAAGGGAGGAGGTCAGTCCAGTTAGTCTGTTGATAGGATACGTAGCATCTGAGATATTGCTCCACCATTTTGTTGGCGGCCTCTGCAGCTCCATTGGTGGCTGGATGAAAAGCAGACGATAAGCCTTGAGATGACCCAATTAATTTAAGAAAACTCCTCCAGAACTTTGCTGTGAACTGCACCCCCCTGTCAGAGATTATTTGCTCGGTAGATATGTTTCAGGAACAATTTGGTCAGTCGTTGGGCAGATGGGAGTCCTTTGCAGGCGATGAAATGAGCCTGTTTCGAAAACAGGTCTATCACTGTCCAGATGACAGTATTTCCTCTACTTTCAGGTAGGTCTACGATAAAGTCCATAGCTATTTCTTCCCAGGGTTGGGAAGGGTCTGCTACCGGCTGCAGTAACCCAGGGGTTTTCCCCGGGATTCTTTTCATTGTGGCACATACGGTACAACTCTTCACGTAATTTTCCACATCTCGTTTCAGTCCAGGCCACCAGAATTGCCGGCGGGTGAGATGCAGAGTTTTTAGGTATCCAAAGTGTCCAGCCTGTTTAATATCATGGCTATGGTTGAGAGCATTTAGACGGAGGGATTTGGGTAAATACAGTTTCCCTCCCTTGTAAGCCAAATCATCCCGGCAGGTCAAGGAGGTTTGATTATCTTTGAACCATTGATCGGTGAGGAGTTCTCGTTTTAACTTCTTTATTCCAGGGTCATCAGGATTGGGGACCCTGCGAGGTGTAATTTGTGCAACAGGCTGTGGATTAGAGATAATCGCCTCATTGACTTCTTCACGTTTGCTTTTGTATTGGGGCAATCTAGATAGCGCATCAGCTAGGAAGTTTTTCCCCCCTGGGATGTACTTTAGAGTAAAGTTGAAACGGTTAAAGTATTGCGCCCACCGTACTTGCTTTGGGGACAATTTACGGGGATTTTTTAGTGCCTGTAGGTTTTTGTGATCTGTCCATACTTCAAATGGCACCTTACTCCCCTCTAGGTAGTGTCGCCAGCTTAACAACCCCCATCTGATTGCAAAGGCCTCTTTTTCCCATATTGCCCATCTCCGTTCGCTTTCTGTAAACTTTTTTGAGGTGTAGGCGCAGGGTTGTAGGACTCCATCTTTGTTCTTTTGAAGTAGTACAGCTCCAACGGCCACATCGCTGGCATCGGCTTGTATTACAAAAGGTTCCCCTGGACAGGGGTGCTTTAGAACTGGTTCAGAGGCAAATAGTCTTTTCAAATTCTCAAAAGCCGTTTGACAGTTCATAGTCCATGCTAGTGGTTGGCTTCTCTCCTTTTTCCCCTGTTTTGAGTAAGTCTGTAAGGGGTAGGGCAATCTTGGCAAAAGAAGGGATGAATTGACGGTAGAAGTTGGCAAAACCTAGAAAGCTCTGGAGGTGTTTGCGGGTTTTGGGGGGTTGCCACTCAATTATAGATTTCACCTTTGCTGGATCCATCTCTATACCCTCGTTGGAAATTCTGTAACCGAGGTAATCTAATCGGGTCTGATGAAATTCACATTTTGACAATTTGGCATAAAGCTTGGCATTTAGTAGTTTCTTCAATACTTCTCTCACCAGCTTTACGTGTTCAGTCATATTCGTGCTGTATATAAGGATATCGTCAAGGTACACCAGGACCCCTTTGTACAGGTGATCATGTAGGACCTCATTAATCAGTTGCATGAACACAGCTGGGGCCCCCTGTAGCCCAAATGGCATGACCTTGAATTGGTAGCTCCCCATGGGGCTGTTGAAGGCAGTCTTCCACTCGTCTCCCTCCTTTATTCTCACTCGGTAATATGCCTCTCTCAGGTCTAGCTTAGTGAAGACACTCCCTTTAGCTAGATGAGTTAATAAGTCCTGTGGGAGGGGGAGGGGGTACTTGTTGTGCACACTTACAGCGTTTAAGCCCTTATAGTCCACACAGAGACGAAGAGACCCATCTTTTTTCTCTTTAAATAATACAGGGGCTCCTACAGTAGATTTGGCCCTTTCAATGAACCCCCTCTTTAGGTTCTTGTTCACGTATTGCTGCATCTCTTCCATTTCGAGGGGGGACATGGCGTACATTCTCGGGCGGGGGAGCTTGGCGTCTGGTACCAATTCAATGGAACAATCATTGGGTCTGTGAGGGGGTAGAACATCGCATTCATTTTCACTGAATACTTCTGCTAAGTCCCGGTATTCATTGGGGATGACTAGATCATCTGGTGACGGTGAGGCAGTTATAAGTGCTCGCTCATTTGGTGGCCTAAAGTGTTCCATTATGTCTGCCGAATCAGGGGGAGGGTCTGGTCCTATTGGTAACCTCACAGTTCTCATCCCTTTCTCCCACCAGATAAATGGCTTCCACTTGTCTAACCAGGCCAATCCTAGGATCACAGCCTCAGTTAATTTGGGAGCCACTAGGAAACGTACGAACTCCCAGTGCTCCCCTATTTCTAGGCGTAGAGGCTCAGTTAGTTGTGTGACAAAAGTTCCTCCCATCAGGGAGCCATCGGCTTGCTCAAACTTCATTGGCTGGGAGAGCGATTTTGCTCGTATTCCTAATTTCATGGCAAAGGGCAAGCTAATGATACATCGGGAGCATCCAGAATCTATTAGCACTTTTAAGTCTGTTTGTGCTCCTGACTTAGGGCTGATTAGCCTTGCAGCCAGTTTGAAAGGAGGGACAAGTCGACTCACCATTGGGTCGTTCTCTCCTTCGTCATCGCTGTCAAAAGAGGGTAGAGTGACGGCAGGTCCAGTCTCAGCTCCGGCGTTCTCTTGTGTAGGGGAGGTAGCTTGGGCAGCCAGTTGCTGTGTGATCCCACTGGATTTTTCTGTCGACGGCTGTTGGCTAGGTCTTTTCTTCACTGCAGGTGGTGGTTTGTTCTGCTGTTGGGGGTAGGGGACCAGGCAGTTCGATGCTCGATGTCCCTGTTGTCCACACCGGAAACATGTGATTGGGGGACCTGCTGGTGGTCTGGGCCTTTCGGTGGTCGTAGTCGTTGGGGGTTTTCGGGGGGGCGGTTGTCATCTGGGTTGCTCAGGTCTCGTCTCAGGTTCAGGTGGGGGAGGCTTCTTGTAGCGGGTGAGTTGAATGTCCAGCTTCACCTCTGTCTGGTACCACTCGTGTAGCTGATCAGGTACTGCTTGAATGAGGCAGGCCTGGGAGAGGTGGTCATCTAGCCCCTCTATAAAAAGATGGATTAGGGATTGCTCCGGCCACCCCTCTATTTGACCAGCTATCTTGCGGAATTTACGCACATATTCTAGAGCAGGTCTACCGTCTTGCTTTATGTTATGGATTTGTCCTCCTGCTCTAAGGCTGGTAGAGGGGTCCTCAAATCTCTCCTTGAGACTCAAGAGGAAGAGGTGGGGATTGCCCAATTCGTGGGCTTGCTCATTGTATAAGTTGTTTAGCCATTCAGATGCCTCTCCCTCTAGGTTTGATGCAATTACATCGACCATCGCACCTGGGTCTGGGTAGAGGTGGGCCCAACGATTTAAATGAGAACGTACTTGATTCAGGAAAAAAATTAGCTTCTCTGAATCCCCATCAAAGGTTGCTCTGAGACGTGGAGCCATCATAGGCTGTTGTGGGGCCCACTGGGGATGTTGTTGTTGGCCCCAGCCTTGCTGCTGTGGCATGCCCAAGGGTTGCACATTCGGGGCTGGCTGCTGCAGGGCTGGCGCTCTCAGCTGTGGTAGGCCCCAGCCTTGTTGCTGGGGCATAGCCAAGGGTTGCACGCTCGGGGAGGCCTGCTGCAGGGTCGGCGCTCTCTGCTGTGGTTTGCTCCAGCCTTGTTGTTGGGGCGTGGCCAAGGGTTGCACGTTCGGGGTGGGCTGCTGCAGGGCTGGCTCTCTCTGCTGTGGTTGGCCCCAGCCTTGCTGCTGGGTCATGGCTAAGGGTTGCTGCTTTCTCTGGTGTTGGTCTGTGGGGGGCGATGGCACCCTCTGCTGCCCTTGCACCATCCCAAACTGCTGTAAGACCTCCATCAACTGACGCATGCTCAGAGGCTTTTCATCTTCCCTCTGAGGGGGCTGCCAAACTCCCCATTGAGGCAGGGCCCCTGGGCTGGGCTTACCTCTCTCCACTGGGCTGGAGGCCCTGGCAAGGGGTTCCAGGGGTCGGAAAACTGGTTGATCTGTGAGGGAAGGGCTGGGGGCCTCTCTCAGCAGGTACTGTTCCGCACCCCTTACTTCTAATGCTTCAAATCTCTCTGCTAAATTCTCCACAGACTCACTATGAGTTGTAAATTGGTATCTCCACTCACCCGAGTCTTCAGCTGCCGAAGGCTTGGCAGTTTTCCACTGGCGTGGGGGATGTAATCTGTGAAGATCTCTTTGTTGTGGCTCTAACTCGTCCGTCTTGGAAGTCTTTGAAGACGGAGAAGCTGTCACGAAATCTCCGGATCCCACACTTGCCTTATTCCAGTCTGAAGACCAAATCAGCTCTTTTAATCTTTTTGGCTTTGCTCCCAGTTGGGGGACTTGTGAGGGTTCTTTCTCAGTACGTTCGCATGCTGTGGCTCCCATCTCTGAGGGACTTGCAGCTGTAGGGAAGCTGATCTCTGGTAATTCCTCTCCTTCCATGGTGTTCCCTAAACGTCTAAAAATTTTGTTGGTTTCTGGCTTGATGTTATGCTCCGGAGCGAAGAAGCAATCTTAAGGAAATCTGATTCATTTTGTTCAGAATACTCTTTATTTATGCAACATACTCCAGTACGGATAAAGTGAAGCCAGAAACTGGAAAACTCCTCCTTCTTCCCACAGTGTCTGAGCATTTCCTCCTCCCTCAATGACAGGTCATAAATCACATTCCCCAATTAGTTTAGAGTGTGAGCTATCTTTCCCGCCACTATCTATCTTCTCACATTTCATTCTTTGAAGACGCTGTGCTGAGATGTTGTTATGGCTAAATAGTTCCTAACACATTCTTTCACTCCCCCCCCCCACTATCTATTAGTGGCTCTTAAAGTAATACACAGGTTAAATAGTGAATGTCTGCATCCATATATAATGTCAAGCATAACATTCGATGTTAACAGCCTTGACACATGCCTCACCAACCGCCAAGCACGGTGATGGAGGGGTGAGGATTTGGGCTTGTTTTGCAGCCAGAACACCTGGGCACCTTGCGGTCATTGACTCCGCCATGAACTCCTCTGGGTACCAAAGTAGTCCAGAGCCAAATGTGAGGCCATCTGACTGACAGCGGAAGCTTGGTGGACTTTGGGTCATACGAGAGGACGACGATCCCAAGCACACCCACAAACGGTTGAAGAAGAAAAGAATCCAGGCATTGGAATGGCCCAAAGTCCAGACCCCAACCCAATTGAAATGCTGTGGTGGGACCTCAAGAGAGCCGTGCAGAAACAAATGCCCACAAACCTCCATGAACTGAAGCCACATTGTAGAGAAGAGGGGGCCAAAATTCATCTCACAACAATGTGAGGGCCTGATGAAGTTATACAGAAAACGATTACTTCAAGTTATTCAACCCTGCCCTTGCTCTAAGTGGACTCCTTTGATGATGGCAGACCCAAGATTCAGTCTCAGAGCAAAGTAACACTGGGTAAGGAAAGGTGTTACTTGCTGTATTGGCTACATTTGTTTTCCAAAGACCAGAACTTTTGACTTTCATTTATCAATAGTCAGAGAATTATTATGTCAGTAGGAGCCAAGTTATCTCAAGAGTCTACACAATCTAACCCATAGGATAACAGTACTGCATTATCAGTTTAAACCAACGTGTATTTAGCAAGTAAGAGGCTCAGTGGCTTAAAGACACTGAATCTGTTCCAGCAGTTCGAGTTCTGTCACTGCATGGCGGGGTGAGCTCCCGTCGCTTCCCTCAGCTTCTGCCCACCTAGCAGTTTGAAGGCCTGTGACAACACTAGTAGATAAATAGGTACCACTTTGGTGGGAAGTGTGCCGTGTTTCATGCAGATGGTTGGGCTCCTGCCAGTGCTGGACTTGCTGGGATGTGACACCCAACTGTGAGGCGACATCGGTGGTGAGAGAAGCCTGGATGATGCCACAGGAGACCTCTCGTCTTTCTGGTGCGGAGTCAGTTCACCCCCTGTGGGGCACCCTGGATGAGCTCATGAGCACAAACTGAACAGACTAGCATTCCTCGGCTGCGAAACAAACACTATATAGTCTCCTGGCTATTTATACCTTTGCCATATGCTAAATAAATACACAATTTAGCACTTTAGGCATGTACATGAGAATCCTTCCTTAGTCCTGGTAAGTCATTAATATCTAGACTGAATAAGAAGAGTTCAAATATGTACTCTTTTATGTTACACCTAGGTAAGTATCGATCCTTCTTCTCGTGGCTCCACTGAGCCCAAACCTCCCTCTCAAAAACAAGGGCTTGTGGAAAGGGCTTGGATCAGGGCCAGCAGTCTGAGTTCCATTTTAAGGGAAATCAATTTCCTCCATCATATTTCTCCATTTACTGTATCAAATGCTGCAGTAACATCTATAAAGCCAGAAAACCCTGGTTTACCTGACTGACCTATTGTGTAATTAGCTATTTCAAAAGAAATCTGTGAATATTAGATTATTAATTTATTGATTAATTATTATACAACTGTGTGAAACTTTTTCCTCTACTTAAAACCTTCTTGTTCTTCTGCAAGGAATACACATTTGTTCTGCCCAACCTGAAGTTTACTTAAGAGGAACATGGTATATATTTTAGCCACAATATCCATTAGTCTAACTAACCTGTAATTGCTAGAGTCCTATTTATTCCATTTTGTTTGTATAAAGAAACACTACTATTGCCAACTTGAGTACAAATGGATAAGTCAGGTATTATTGCTATGTGAAAATGAACATGCCAATAGTTCACCCACAACTGGGGATATTTTTTTGAATAGCCGGGAGAAAGTCCTCTACAGGGACCTTACTGCTTTTCAGGCCTTTTATGAGGAATTTAAACATAAACATAATAGAAAAAATATAATTGATATGTTTGCTAATATGGAGAAAAGCAACTCTTGAATTCCATGTAGAAGGTATGCTTGGATCTGTTGCTCACCCACCACCATCCCGCTCACTTTACCAGACAGAGAATAACACATACCAACCTGGGGGACTTTGTAGGTGTCTGCTAATGTTGATATGTGGATGGAGATTTCCCTGCTAGCTGCATCAAGAAGAGCCAGGAGGTTGTCCTTCCTTCCACAGCCATAGTTGGGGACATTCCCTTCTCCAGTAGAGAGAATGTCCAGCAAGGCATCTGAAGTACGTGAAGGGCTGAAAGAGTTGTCATGAATGTTGTAGCTAAGTGTGAGATTGTGCAGGAGCTGGGGATTCTTGTTGACCAGTTGAATGGCAAAAATAAATGGTAGGGTGTATAAAACACCAAAAGAATACTCACTGTAAAAAATGTCCATGTTATTATCATCAATAGCAACAACATTTTTTAAAAAGAATTTATTCCTTTTTGTTTCCACAAGCCTACTGAGTCTTAAGCCAATACTGATCCAAAACCAATAATCAGTTATACAAATAGGGGAATGGGCTGAGCAGAGGCAACGACAACTGTTTCAATCACTACTTTAAACAAAATAAATTCATGCGATGAATTCAGGAGTGAATGGGGAGAGGAAAATAATCTGATTGCCTTTGGGATTTTTTTAACCCCATCTCTGGTTTTGAGTCTCTTCTACAAAATAAGAAAAAAGAAATCAAAATCATCCAGGAAATTAGAGAAGTCCTGTAATATAGAAGCAAGTGAAAAGAAGAAGAAAAGAAGGAGAGTGTGAGAATTAGAAAATGGGGGGAATGCAAGTCCATCACCTTGAACGACTTACGATGGAGATGGAACAAAAGGAGCCATGTTGAAAGGCAACATTATATTCGATAATACTTTTTCCGTTGTGACTATACCAATGAGATGGTCTCCTGGCCTGTAAAAGCTCCATGGTTTATTTTCATCCTGGTGCTCCAAACTCAGCAGGCATTTCGTTCTAAGCTTTCCAGACCCCGGCTGGGACACCAGCAGCATCAGAACCAGAAGCAGCAGGTCCATAATTCATAGGGCTTTATTAATCCTCTTCCTGTTTCTAACACCAACAGCAGAGAACAATTGGAAGAATTCAAAGCACTCTCAGAAGGTGGAGATGCCAGAGACTTTCATGATAGAAACAGAGAAACACTCAGCTTCAGCTGGGAGGAGAGAGAGGTACAATCAAGAGCAGAGCCCCGGCCTGCCCCAAAACCTGTTCCCTCAGAGCTTGAACTAACAAATTTATCCTTTTCTGATACAAGATCCTTTGCTTATGGCTTCAATCTGCTGTCTCTATCAAAGGCACAGAGATCTCAAAGACCCAGGTGGTCATAATTACAGTGAGAAGCAATTTCTCCTCTTGGGATCCTGAAAATCAGAGATACACTCCTGGGGGTTCTGTTCTGTTGTGCTTGTGGTCCTTCTTGTCAGGACATGTCCAGAAAGTGATGCTGGAGGAAGGTAGCTCAATAACAAGGGAACTGATGTCTTCTGACCTTCCACGTGGTCTCCTTGTCTCCAGAGACTGCTGGGGAAGGTCACCCAGAGCTGTGGAGTTTGGTGCCACTCTAGGTTGGTGACACTTAACACTTGTGTTGCCTCTCTTCTAACCGCCAAGGAAGCAATCAGACCCCTTGGATTCTGCCTAACATTAAGAGGAGTGGGGCGTTTTGGATTTTCTTTTGTATCAGAACTTCATATATTAATCATAAATTGCACCTGACTTTAAAATTCCTTGTGCCTGAAGTGAAGTTTTGTTTCCCCTCTTTTCTAAGCAATATCAATTTTGGGATGAGAGGCAGGAAAGTGACAGCCTGTGGGCTGCATCGTTGGCTGAATAGGGAGAAGGTCATAGAGTTGGTGGAAGTTTTTTCTTCTTCACACTTTCGGCATTGTCTTTACGTATTGATGTAGGATTCTTTGTATTTTGAAGTTTCTTTCTGGTTTATTAAATCAAGAATGGACTGAAAGGTCTGAAGCTGAGATGTATTAATCTATTTATCAAATTTATTGGCCACCCATCTTCTGGCAGGGTAACTCTGGGCAGCTTACAAAGGTGGAGGCGGTTCCCACAGCCAAGATGGTGCGACCTGTTTTCTAGCCACCTGATTTTTGGAGATCTGATGCTCCTCCCCCCTCTGGTTGTGTGAATGCACTTGGTAGGGTGTGACATTCCCATCTCTGAGGCTGTGGGGTGAACCTCTTCCCTAAAAAACCTCCAAGTGCTTTGAAGCTGCTCTTGGGGCACCTGTGAGCCTAGTTCATTTGGATCAATTGTTCACAGATTGTGTCTCTTCTCTGGATGAGGCTCCCTGATGTGTCCACCTTTGCCTAGAAGGGAGAACTGGGGAGGGGGCTGAGTGGGGGGGATCTGAAGGAAAGGGCAGGACCCTCCTTACGGTGAGGAACAGATGACAGCCCGTATCTCAGGCTCTACTCTCCATGCCTGGCTTACCAGGTCCTTGGAGGCTCTGGGTTCAAGCTGTTGTTTTTGAAGGCCAGGCTGAGGCATTAAAAGGGCTTCTCTCCTCAATGAGGGTCTCTGCCATGTTTCACTGAAGCGTGGACAGGCCCAGAGGGGAGGAAGCCCCTTTTCAGTCAGAAATGGGCCCACCCTGATTTCTGGGTTCACCCCAGAGGAAAGGAGAGGCGGCTGCTGTCATCAGGGGTTCATTCTGGGCTCTCAAGAGGCTGCACATAAACCTGGGTTTTGTCTCAGGGTGGCTGTCAGAACGTTTCCCCACCCTTGGTGAAGTGTGTTGTGTGAAATGATCCTCGCAGGAAGAAAAGTGTCTCCAGCTTGTTTTCAGTTATAATCGATTGTTCAACCTGTCTCCACCGAATTAATAAACTTTGGGGTTCTCATGTTTTATTGACTCATCGCCCAGCATGTTCAACCTCAGAAAACAAACCATGATTAA
Source organism: Azemiops feae (assembly GCA_023970755.1). Taxonomy (NCBI): domain Eukaryota; kingdom Metazoa; phylum Chordata; class Lepidosauria; order Squamata; family Viperidae; genus Azemiops; species Azemiops feae. The sequence continues at coordinate 50,649 of JALGBA010002479.1, forward strand.
GAGTTGCAAGTGTGAATGCAGGCATTGGTGAAGTAACTAGTTAAAGCAGGTTGTGTAGATAGCATAAGATACACTTTCTCACTCCTCAGCTGACTGTCTGCCCCAGCTCTACCTGGTCTATTCTAGTTTCTCGGAATAAAATTAAAAGTGTGTGATTTATGTGTATCCTCTGCTGATTGATAAGAAAAAGAAATCCTTTTTATGTAGAAAAAGAGGGAAAACTCCTTGATTGCCTGATATTCTCCAGTGCTCAATATCCCACTCCTGCCCCCATGAAATTAGGGAAGAGGACCCCGTCTGTGGGGGAAGAGCCACTGGCCCATTGGGTCTCCTTCTGCCGCCCCCTCCCTTTGTGACCCCCCCGGTTTCTCCCTCCCCACCAGCCCTCTGGGGACCCAGGAGAGGATCCAGGGGGAGACCCTCCCCATCCAGGTCTGGCTTTGGGAGTCAGGAACTCAGCCCGCCTGAGGTGGGGGCAAGGAGGCCCTGGGGCAACTCCAGGGTTTAAACCAACATCAACTTTATTAAAACTGTGGCAAAAAGTATAAGGTTTCACGACAGAACACAGTTAAAAAAGGATGGAAGATAAACAATCCTAACAGAATTCTAGCTACAGCTAAACACCTCAGCTTCCATCTTTGCCAGGTTTCCCACCTTCCACGGGAAGGAACTTTTCTGCCCTGACTGAAATTTCCTCATTCTCCCTGCACTGATCTGGATTTTGCCCTGGGGGATCTTTATATGGTAATAAAATAGATCCCGTCTCTGAGGCTCTTTCCCCCCTTCCTGCGTCTCCCGTTCAGGGTTTCTCCCTCTGGGAAGCCAGGGGAGCCTCTCCCTGCAGCTCCTCCCCAGTCCTCGCATTCAGACGGTTTCTCCCTCCTGCAGCCTCTTTCCTGGGAGAGAAGAGAAGGACTCCTTCTGAAGACCTTTCCACACTCCCCGCATTGATCTGGTTTCCCCCTGAGGGGATCCTTGGAGGGGAAGGGAGGGATCTCCTCTTCCCGAGACTCTTTCCATCCATCGAGCATGGAAATGGCTTCTCCTCCTGGCTCTTCGGCTGCTTCTCCTCCGGCCTCTGAGGTCCTCACGGAGTTGGAGGTGATTCTCCTCCCGGGTCACGTCCAGTTCCTTGCGATGACATCAGATCTGGCTCTGAATAATTCTCATCAACTCCTGGATAGAAATAAAGAAACTCCCATTAAAATACAAGAATGAGAGATCAGTCTGCTTAATGTGTGTGTCTTCTTTGACCCTCACCAATATTTTTCCCTCTGCTTATACTTTGATGAGATTGGGGTTATATTCATTCTGACTCTGCCCCAGACAGTTTGAGATATTCTTGCTAGGCCATTCCTGTATTTCACAAGAGACACTGAGTTGTTTTTATTCCTAAGTCTGTCCCACTTCCGTTAGTCAAAGAATGGTGAGAGAGTGGCGGGAAAGACTGGAATAAAGAGAAAAAAGTAAACTCTAGGAAACTATAACCCTTTTTTCCCTCTCACGCAGCAGGGGAGGGAAATGCAGCCTGACGTGGCTTTTCCTTCAGAAGCTGCTCCTGCTTCCGAAAAGCCTTCCTCCTCCTCCTCCTCCCCCGAGATGGTGGCACAGCCCTCCTTTCTGCCCCTCCACAAGGGGAGACGTTTCTTTTTAGCACCAACAACTTTTCCTCCTTGGGAAGACAAAGATTCCCAGGAGGAAAGACCGGGGTCCTTGTCCAGGTGCCCGAAGGTTGCAGCGGTTTGGATGGGGGACAAAAGCTTCAGCTGAACCTGGCAAAAGTGGGCAAAAGTTGTTTTTCCCTTTTGGTTCTGGGACTTTGTCATCTCTGGTGATGGATGGGGGGGCACCAGCCCAGACCCCCCCCCCCATGCATGATCTGGGGGTCCTTCTGGGTCCACAACTCCTGCCTGAGGAGCAGGTGGCAGTCACGGTCAGGGGGACCTTTGCACCGTCTGGTGTTTTGCCCCAGTTGCTCCCTTTCCTGGGCCACCATTGGCTCCCTTCACAGCCACTCAGGCCCTGGTCAGCCCCAGAATGGACTCCCGCCACGCTCTCTCCGTGGGGCTGCCCTTGAAGAGCAGCCGGGAGCTTCAGCTGAGGCCGAATGCGGCTGCCAGGACAGTTGTGTCTCTGCTCAAACGGCAGTGGGCAAAGCACAGAGGGACCTCCACTTACAACGCTTCACTTAGTGACCATTCAAAGTTACAGGCACTGAAAAAAGGGACTTGTGACCGTTTTCCACACTTACACTTATTGCAGGATCCCAATGGTGATCCAAATTCAGATGCTGGGCAACTGTCTCATGTTTATGACGGTCGCAGCGTCCCGGACTCACGTGATCGCCTTTTGCGACCTTCTGGCAAGCAAAGTCCGTGGGGAAGCCAGATTCGCTTGGTGATTCACAACAGTGGCCAGAAAGGTTGTAAAATGGGGCAAAACTCACTTAGCGACTGTCTTATTTAGCAAGACAAATTCTGGGCTCGATTGTGGTCGTACGTCGAGGACTATCTATAGACTTATTTGGAAGAGCATCCTTCCAAAATGGTGAAGCCACGTTAAACACAAAGACACACAATGGCGCACAAAGGGCAGAGTCTGACCGTAGCGGAAGAGGATGAATGGAGGCAGTTGGGAGCTCCGGGGACTTTGCTGCCTTCAGACGGAGCCCTTCCTTCCCTGGGGGAGACCCCAGTTAGATCCTCCAGGGAGACCCCCCTCCCCCCCAGTGGGGCTGTTGTGCAGGTTCCCTCTTGCCTGGGAGGGACCCCCTCCAGGACAGCCTCTTCACTGGAAGCAAAGAAGGGGGGAGGGGAAGGCAGCCCCCAGGAAGGACTGAATTCTCACTCCCTGCTGCAGTTTTGCCAGCTCTGAGCAAGCCGGAAGAGGGGAAATTATCCGGGCAAAGCAAGGGGACGATTGCCTGAAGGGGGAGAGAGACCTTCTCTTTCCAGTCTTGGTCCCAGAAAAGACGGGCAGGGAGGCCTGTAAAACACAGAAATGTTGATAAACTCTTATCAGCTGTTGGAAATCCTCCCTCCTTCGGCTCCTGGTCCTCTTCCCGGCTCAGGAAGAAGTCTTCTGCCAGGGAAGGTCTCCCCTCCACAGTCTCCAATCCGGCTCTGCCTCTCCAGGGTCAGGATGGCCGGGAGCCGCTCCAGGACCCCCAGGTCCGGCATCTGAGCTTCTGGGGTCTCTCCTGGTTCAGCCACCAAGGAGGGTGGATGCAGCTGCTATTTTCCCAGGGTCCCTCCTGGTGACACAACTCCCTGGAGTGGTGATGTTGCAGACCAAAACTTGTGGTTCCTTTCTGCGGGTTGTTTGTCCCGATGCTTGGCCAGAATTTCCCACCAGGCCCAACCAGAATGACGGGGGCGGGCTTTTCCCCCCACCTCTGCTGGGCTGCAAACCCCCTTTTTCGTGGTGCTGAAATGGAATCTCCTGGACCTGCAAAGGGGAAAGTTGTTTCTGAAGACCAGGAATTCTCTTGACCTGTTTGAGGAGCTCTTTACCCCCTCCAGACAGGCACAAACTTCACTTGTCAATGAGATCCTTTCATCTCTCAAACTGATCTTGGATCTTTTTAGAAAAACCCTCCAGGTGAAAAAGTATTTTTGGGGTGCAATCCGATGGGATGCAGCTGCCCCTCTTCCTCCCAAATAACCAGCATTCCCCCAAACACGGTCCTGGCTGCGCTGGTTCTCCCTTTGGCTTTGCAAAGGGGGATTTTTCTGATTTATCTTGATCTGAAAGTATTCAGGACACCCAGCAGCCCATTCTGGGCCTCTGCCCATCCGCCTCCCTCCTTTGGGGCAGCACCAGCTGTTCTTCCAGGGTCTCTGGCTGAGAAGGGGAGTCCCGACTGCCTGGGATCTGGTCCCTCCAGGCTGGCTCTTCAGGACCATGCGAGCATCCCTCTCGGGGGTCCTAAGTGGGTCCCCCAAGGGGAGCAGTCCCGACGTGGCTCAGGGGGTCGATGGAGTCTGCCCAGGGCTCCCTTCCTTGGAGTTGGGCAGAAATGGCCCTTCGCAATCTTTCTCCCCCTTTTGGCCTTCCACCTGCAGAGGGGAGGGGGATCCCGCCAGGCTGAGTCTTGGATTAAACCTCCCCCCCCCCAGTCTTGGAGAAGATTGACCCACCCAACTTTCTGCTGGAGTGCCATAAGGGGCCCAGATAGACACACACACAACGGGAGGGGAGAGGCTTGTATCCCTCTCACTCCCACGAGGGTCCCCCTCCCAGGGAACCCCCAGCAATGCTGCCAGCAGCTGCTTTCCTGCAGGGAAATCCTGGATTGTCCGGGGTGGGGGTGTGGACAAAGCCCCCCCTTTGCTTGGCAATGCCGGGGAGACCCCCTAATGGCGAGATTCCTTCCTGGGGCTCCCAAGGAGCATCCAAACTTTCCTGGCATCGAGTGGAAAAGAAGCCCAAAAGGAAGGAAATTCCTGCGCTGGCTGCGATCGTGGCTCGGAGGGGGCAGGAAACCCCCCGCCACTTTAACCCCCACCCGGAGTGCCGCCCCTTGCAAGACCGCCACTCTCTCCGAGCCCCCCCTCCCCCCATTGCAGCCTGCCCTCTGGCGGGACCCCCTTCCTGGGGAGGCTGCGCGGCGGCTCCTCCCACCCCCCCTTGCCGGGACCCCCTGCAACCTCTTGGCCCCGGAGGGGGGCAGCCGGGGGGGCTCCGGGGTGCAGAGGGCGGGGGGGCAATGAAGCCGGGGGAGCCTCTGCCCCTCCCCCCCAGGGGGCCTTTTCATCAGGCTGGGGGAAGCGAGAGAAGCGGACAAGAGGCAGACGCGCATGCTCAGTTCCCTTCTGAGGCTGCCAGGACTGCGCCGCCTGAAGAGTGCGCCCCCTGGTGGTCTCCGTGGGCCACGGCAGCTCCCCTGGCAAGCCAGAGGCCAGAGAGACACGCCTTTGCCTCCTTTGCGCGACCATCCCAGCGGCCGAGATCTGACGGCTGGGGGGGGGGAGTGGATGATGGGACACGGAGGAGCTCGTCTCGGCTGACGAGAAAGGGCCGACGCCGACTGCAGGAGCGAGGGCCGCGCAAGGGTTCCCCCCACAGAGTTGCCGCGTCCTAGAGCGGAAAGGAATAGTGACTTCCTGCCTTGCTTTAGAAAAGATCCACGCGCATGCTCCGTTTGTCCTCTGAAGCTGCTTCCGCCCGGCGTTCTGCGGGAGATACTCGGAGGCTTCTCCGTGGGGGGGGGGAATCCGGGGAAGGGGGGGGTCGCGCCAGGCAAATTTCAAGGACGGCTTCGCTCTGCCACCCCCCGCAGGGAGGTCACACACAAACACACACACACACTCTCTCACACGCCCTCCCCAACAGAAGTTGCCCAGCAGAGCTGCCCAGCGGGGTCCCCCTCCCCCCCTGCGGGGACCCCGAAGGCGCTTCTCCCAGCCGGGCACTCCCCCTCCCTCCCCCGTGGGAAGGGGGTGCCAGGAGAGGCCGGGACCCCCACCTGGAGAGGAGAGGCTTTGTGGGGGGGGGACCCCGGGAGAGGGACGCTCCGCCCTGGGACTCCTGCCCAGAAAGCGGGGAGGGCAAAGGGGGCTTCTCGGGGTCTCCCCTGTCCTGCCCCCCAGGGGCAGCCCCGGCCTTGAGTGGGGGAGGGGGGAGCCCGGAGGGGCCCGGGACCCTTTTGTCCCGGAGCCAAGTCCTCCGCAGGAAAGGCTCCCTTCGGGGTCCGCGGGAGGACCAGAAGCGGCCCCGGACTCTCCCCCGTCCCCGCCCGAAGCGGAGGAAGAGATCCCATCTCTCCTCCACGGCACTTCTTACCCTCCCTGTTTCCCGTGCTAGGACCACAACTTCTCCAAAGTTTAACCAAACCACCTGTTCTGCCCCTTTCCAGGGCTTCACACCACCTCGTGGTCCAAGCACGCCACACTGCCCGTCAACCTGGCCCCAACACACAGAGATACATATCCCAACCGCCAAGGCAGTACTTAAGTCCAAATGTTCTTACCTTGTCTGTGCACAGAGTTGCCCAGTTGCAACGCTTCAGTGCCCATCGTATAATCCCCCAGGATTTTCCCCCTATAATTGCTCTGTTAACCTTCATTCCGGATTCCACAGGCACACAGGACTCACTAATCATCCACAACATAGGACCACTGAACTCAATGGGACATGTCTTCCTGCTTGGTGTTTTCTCGGTGACTCCTGCAGCTGCAGAATCCTGGGAGAGCCCCCAAGTTGTGGGATTCAGACAGTGAATTGATAAACAATCACAAGCCAAAACTTCCAAGAGAAAAGAATGGTAATTTATTTGAACTGGTTTGCAAAGAAGGTGCTCCTTGTGCATGAAAACACACAGTGGACACACAAAATTTACCTCCAACCTCTTTTTTATTGATTTAGTAATCCAGCTGTAATCCTGTCCTCACAACCTCTCCAAAGCGCCTAAAGGGAATAATAATTATCTCTGCCCCTGATTACATCTCCCACTACTCTAATTTTATCACCCCGGTCCTTATTTACAAATTTCCCTTTAGGGTTGTCGGTTCCTAGGGGTTGTCTCTAAAGTTGCTATCCTATCAGTAGATTCTGGCTAGGAGGGGTTTTCAGCGTGGCAGAGACCTTCCTGGATACAATTCTCCAGCTTCAAACTAGGCTCCTGAGATTAAAATGTATGCAATGTATTTGCTCCACAGGCTAGCATGTCCTCTCCCAGCTCTGTAAAAGCAATGAGCTCTTTTTCCCACAACTCGACTTCGAAAGCCGAGGCTCGAGGGCACCGCCGCAAAAGGGCCGATGCAACAGTGTGGCTCAACTCCAAGAACAAAAATCCACCTTGGTGAAAAACTACTTAGCAGAACCTGCAGAGTAAAAAGAAAAAAAAATCACAGACACACCCCACAATCACACACAAACAGCCAGAGAGGGAAAAGAGGAGGAGAAATCAAGGCTGTCTCTCACCCCCCCCCCATGGGAGGGAGGGAGGGAGGGGAGCTCAGGAGCCTCGTGTTGCAGATGGAAACAGACATGCAGAATCCTCTTTCACCTTCCCTCTTCTGAGACCTGGGAAGGCGGAATCTCATGTCCCATGCTCCCCTGCCTCCCTTTCCCATGCAGAGGCCAGGCAAGGGGGCTCTTGCAGGGATGCCAGACAGGACTCTGCCCGGCTGAGTGGGGAGCCCCACTTGGGAGAAGGAAGCTGGGAGGGGGCTCGTGTTGGGGAAGGGAAGCAGATCTGCAAAATCCCCCTTCGAGTCCCATCTTCTGAGTCCTGGGAAGGGGGTGTCTGTCCATGTCCCATGTTCCACTGCCGCCCCTTTCCATGCATAGGGCAAGCCCAGACCCATAGAAAAGTGCCCAACCCCCCATTCCTGGGAAGAGAGTGGGCTGCGGAAAACCCTGAATCCAAAAGCCGATCCTATGACAAGTTCTCAATCCTGTGTGCAAACAGACTCCATACCGGATCTGTGGTAAATCTGGGTGAGTCCACACAACATGCTCAACCCAGGTTAATGAAAGAGAACTGCTATGCTGGCAATATGCTCCATGCCAAAATATGTAAACCAGATGCTGGCTTAGCATGATGACCTGCTTTGCACTCAGGACAGGGGAAGGTTCCCTCCCACCGGAATGTGTGAAATGGGATAAACGTGTATTAAAATCTCAGTCCATATTTTCAGGGGCTCCATGGCTGACCGAGGACGAGACCCTTAGAGGTCCTCAGAGGTTCCTTTGGGGCAGGAAGGGGGACGGAAGCCACTTTGAACCCAACTCCTTTGCACCCCAAGAAAAGATTCACGACCAACTGTGGGCAGTGCCCGGCTGAGGTGCACCCAGCTTGCTAAAACTGCCACCAAAACGCCTGGAAACAGCTGGATGCCCTTAAAGTGAGCTGTGAACTTGGCCCATTCAGTCAGTTGATGACCCCACACAGCCCAGGAAAGAGGGTTTCTTCCTAGTCCAGGTTAAGGGGACCCCACACTTCCATGATGGTTAATGGAATCTGGCTCACTACCTCAATTCTGTAGGTCACCCAGAAGCCCCACCCACCTGGGGGGCATTCACACCCTTGCAGGGGCTCCGCTGTGGGGTCCTGCAAAGGGGACTGAGGGGGTCCCAGCACGTCTGGGCTTGCTGAGGATGGCCAAATCCAGTCCTGATCCCCCAGAAGGCATTGAAACCCCCAGTCAACCCCCCTATAAGGAGCACCAGAAACTCTGCTCCTGCCTTGGTCTGTTCCTCTGGCCAGGACCAGCCTGGGTCAGCTTCACACAACCCGACACACCGGCAGCTACTGATAGGCCTGGGCCAAATCTAATTTGGCGAAAATGCGACCTCCCTGTAGAGATGCCAAAATGTGGCTGACTACAGGCACCGGATAGGAGTGCTGCTGGAGAGCTTTGTTTAACGTGCATTTATAGTTGGCACAAATGCGGACTTCTCCGTTGGCCTTAAGTGGCGTGACAATGGGAGTTTCCCATGGACTGTTATCTTCTGGTTCTAAAATGCCTTGTTGCAACAGCTTGTCCAGCTCTGCATTGATTCTCTGCTTTAGGGCAAAAGGCACCCGATGAGGCTTAATCCTTATCGGTTCTATTGAAGGATCTAACCATAGTGCAATTGGAGGCCCTTTGTATGCCCCTAACTCTGAGCTGAAGACATCAGCAAACTCTTTACACACTGCCGAGAGGCTCGACGTTTGCAAGCTATTTAATCCAGTCACCTGAATTCCCAAAGCATCAAACCAATCAAGTCCAATTAGACTAGTGCGGTTGCCCTCAACAACTACGACTTCCAAGGGGCCCTTGAAATTCCTGAACTGCACTCCGAGTCTGGCCTCCCCATTGACGTTTACCCTGGAATTTTGGAAGTCTGTTAAAATGAGATTCGACGGCCTGAGCTTAACTTGTTTGCCGCTTCGACTGCAAATCTGCTGAAGTGTCCTTTGGGAGATTATCGATAGAGCTGAACCCGTGTCCAACTCCATGTCAGAAGGAACCCCTTGCAGCTTGACTTTAAGGTGTAACTTCTCCTTGAGTGGGCGATGGGCGCCTGTCCTAAACACGCTCCTTCTACTCGCGCAAAAACCCACCCTGTTTTGACTGGGGACCCCGGTACCTTTCCGAGGCAACTCTTCTGAGGAATGTTCTTTCCTGCGACCCAAACAAATGGCAGCAATGTGGCCTTGCTTGCCACATGCCCGGCAAGTTGCTGTGCGGAACCGGCAGTCAGCCCATTTGTGACGGCCTCCGCACCCAATGCATCGAGAGAAGGAAACCGCCTTGTCAACTTGTCATTGAGGCCTTCTTTCTGGAGGTTGCTGTAACCGATCAACTTTGTGGTCCGATTCGGAGTCTTCGACTCGCTTGGCGTCCTCTTGGTGGACGGTCTCCGCGCAAGGAGGGTTCTTGGAGAGCCGCAAGGCCTTAACAGCTCTGCCCGCTGCTTCTTTGGCCGTGATCTCCCTCAACGCGTCTTGAAATGAAATAGTCTCTTTTGCAAAGATCTTCTGTTGCAGCTCCCGGCTCCTTAGACCACAAACTAAGCGGTTCCACAGCCTTTCTTCAAGATCCTTGAATTCACATTGCCGTGCAGCTTGGCGAAGAGCGGCTATGAAGTCAGTGGTGGACTCGTCGTGCCGCCAAGCGATGACCGAAAGCTTGGGCTCAAAATGTTCTTTGAGCATCTTCTTAAGTTCTGCGTATGCAATGGACTCAAGCGGCACTGGCGCAACCAAGTTCTCTGCGATATCAAAAGTTGCTTGACCGCAAACACACAGGAGCATCACAGCCTTCAATCTGTCGTCTCGAACATGGTTTACCCGCAGGTAATTTTCAACTCTCGTGACGTAGGAGCTCCACCTCTCTGGATGAGTGACGTCTAATTCGGAGAGTTTCCCGATCTTCGCCATGGTGAATCTTTCGCGGCCTTTTCAATGCCTCATGCTGCACAGGCTTCCGTGGAACTGCCAGGGCGGATCCTTGGAAACATTCTCCTCCAGCGTTTCCATACTGGCAGGATAGAGTGAGGGGGGGGTGGAACACCGTTCCGACCAAGCGCTTGCTAGGCCTTTCCCCTGTAGTGACTCAGCTCTTCGAATTGCGGCAGCACGATCCCACCTTCGTCGCCAATGTTCTGTTTTCTGCTTGGTTCAGCATTGAAGAGGCAGTAATAGAAACAAGTACTTCTTTATTGAAGGTCAAAACAGAAACTAACAAACATTGCTCCACCCCTATTTATACATTCAGCTCTGGGCGGTGTCAGCCAATGAGAGCGCAGTATTCTCCCGCTCAAATGCATACTAAACAGTCTTGTAGACAGCAAGTCTGGCTAACAGGCCACGTGGTCTGCTAACCATTCCTGCACAGATCCCAGCAACCTGCTTCACAAAATTAACTCAATACATTACACTTTTCATCAGCCTCTCCTCTGCACATGGACCCAAGAAAAAGTTTATGATCCCAAGAGGAGAAGTTGCTTCTCACTGTAATTATGACTATGTCGGCCTTTGAGACCTTTGATATTATTTCTCCAGTTTCTGACTTTGATGCAGACATCAGATTGAAGCCACATGCAAAGGATCTTGTATCAGAAAAGGATAAATTCCTTGGGTCAAGCTCTCTGGGAACAAGATTTGGGACGGGTAGGGGCTCTGCTCTTGATTGTACCTTTCTCTCCTTTCCAGATGAAACTGAGTGGTTCTCTGTTTATATCAGGAAAGCCACTGGCACTTCTGAGGGTCTTTGAATTTTTCCAACTGTTCCTCTTGTTTGTGTTAGAAACAGGAAGACAATTGATTCACCCCATGAATTATGGACCTCCTGCTTCTGCTTCTGATGCTCCTGATTTCCCAGCCAGTCTCTGGGAAGCCTAGAATGAAATGCCCATTGAGTCTGGAGCACCAGGAGGGAAAACCATAAAATATTAGAAACTGTAGAAAAAAAAGGAAAAAAGTACCAGTTTTAATTTCTTCGGTGGGTGTTCCTTTGCTGAATCACTTTCCCTTTGCACTGACAAATGTATGATCAATTTATCCGTGTTTATTAATACGCACCACTACCAGCTAGCTCAGGGATCTTTAAACTTGGCACTTTTAAGACTTGTGGACTTCAACTACCAGAATTCCTCAGCCATCATGGCTGATTGAGGAATTCTGGGAGTTGAAGTCCACAGGTCTTAAAGTTGCTAAGTTTGTAGACCCCTGAGCTAGTTGGTCAGCCCTTCTTCCTCTCTCCCTTCTGAGCATTTCTTCCACAGTGTAGTAAGAATGCACACACACACAATCCCTTCCCTGTACCCTTAAAGACACAGGAATCAAGCGCAAAGAAAGAAATGCTCACAAAATAAAGAAACACATAAACTCCATTTTTTTTTCTTTAAGCTGCCTCAGGGGGGTCACACATCACAATGTTGCAACTCGAGTCTGAAAGGCTCTGGCAATTGCAAAAGCTTTAGCCTTAAATCAAGCCTGTTTATCTTCAAAGAAAACTTTCTAAAAGCTATAGACAGACTCAGGATAAGGGGGTAAAACTAATTACATTTGTTTAAAGGGATTAAACCTACGGAATCAACACTTTGGACTCATTGCTAGCCTAAAATACAGACTAAAATATTCCAATAACTAAAGCACACAAACCGAGCCTCTGAATCACAAAACGCTGTAAAAACTGTACAAAAATCCTTATGGTAACCCAATCAAACTGCCAGCTGATCCAGAACTAAATAAACCCACCTCCTTTCCGACATGCTTATATGCCGGCTTTTCATTTCATAAGCACTGATTGCATGCTCCTGGCTGGAGAAAACGAACCAGGGGACCTTTTCTTCCAGCAACAGCTGCTGCTTCTTCCCTGTCCCTGTTTCCTCCCTGCCTGCTAAACTCTCCTTCTCTTTCCCTCTTGTCTATTTTTCCCCTTTCCCGCCCAAACCACCTCCTTTTATAGCCTCTCCTCTCCTCCCCCCCTTTTTCTTCAGTTCACCTCCAGCTCCATGCTGCTTCCGGAAACGCCAATCAGCTGGAGCCCTGCCGGCTCCTGGGGCTTCTGCCGAGCCCAGACAGTCCTGCAGCTGCCACTCCCTCAGCCTTGGGTCACTTTGGCTCATTCCTCTCCCCCGCTACACTTCTCTAGGACGGTTGTGTACCACCTGCCACGTGGCAAAGTATCACAGGTGGTACATGTACCACCGGTTGAAAAGCCCTGCTTTAGAGAATAGGTTGACCCCTCTTCTCTATGACAGCCCCACAAATATTGTGACTGCATTGTGTTGCATTCCAGTAAGGCATGGACAATCTCCAACAAATTTCCCCTAACTCTGACCCCCTTTGTCATTTCATCTTAGAGAGAATTCAGTCCAGGACAGCTGACCCTCTACTTCCCTTCCCTACCTTTTGGGAGACAAATTTGTCTGCTAGGTTGAACAGGATCCTCTTTGATCTCCCACTAGATGCAGAGTTTGTCTCCCAGCTGATGTCAGGATAGTTGAAGTCCCCCATTACTATTATAGTGGGATCCTGCACAGCTTAACTGATTAGCAACAACTTCATCTATTTCCTGTTTGATTGGGTGGTCCGTAGTGTACACCTATGGCAATGCCTCCCCTTTTTACTTTTATATTAACCCAAATGCATTCAAGAAGGATTTCATCATCTTTTAATTTCTATAGAGGTGCAGCTATTTCTTATACAGTAAGCTATTTGACTACACTGTTTTCTCTAACGTCCAATTTCACTTCATCTTCTGATCTTCCTGCTCTGCAGGAAGGCTGACTTTTATCATTCTTTGGATTTAATTGCTATATATCTCATGGATCACACTCTATAAACAAATTTTTCTACAGAGTTTGATCATTTATCTTTTTTTAGTGTTCACTTTTTATTTTTCTTCTGTCAAAGTCTTCAAGTTTTCCTTTGTTTTTTTAATATATTTTTAAATATTGCTTCATTTTCTCTGACCCTCCCCCCCTTCTGATTCTGGGCTGCATCTGAGCAGGGTTTCCTAAGAGAAAGCAGATTTCCCATTCAAATCCTCCAGTTCTCAGGGAAGACAAAAATCCCGCCTCTCTTTCTCTCTAGTGGCTGCTTCTATTCCCGCCCCCTTCATCGTGACAACCCAGCAGCCAATCAAGCAGGGGGAAGAAACGGTTGCCTGGGTGCTTCCCTGCCCTGGGCCTGACGGAGAAGAGGCTGAAGAAGCCAAGCCAAAGGGGGGGGGGTCAAATAAAGAGGAAAGTTCAAAGCTTTGGGGGTGATGAGAACGAGGCAAAATCCCCCAGAATTGCAGAGGGAGGGGGGCTTAAGCCCCTTCCCCAGAAAAGGCTGCAGTGAAGAGGGTTTCCTCAGCTGGGGGGTCTGGAGGGGCCGGGGGGACCCTCATCTTCCTCAGAGTCACGGAGGGTCCCCTCCAGGGTGAGGCCGGCCGCCTTTTCCTCCCAGGTATGGGAAGTCAGCCCCTCAGAAGGAAATATTAAAAGGGCAGAAATATATATTTCCTCAAAAGGATTTTTAAAAGCAGAAGCCAACCCTGCCTGCAAGTCTCTCTGCCCCAAAGCAGGAGCCAGCCCTATACTAATGCAGATGTAACCATCAGAAAGCTGGAGCCAGCTAGGAAATCAAGAAGACAAAAGACCTAAAAATCTGCATACCCCACCTGAGATGGGACATAATAGGACTAACCCATTGCCATCAAGAATACCAGAGAGGCACACCTAAACTCAGGAGGTCAGAATACGTGACACAGGAACTAGCCTCCAAGTTCATGCCACAGGAACAGGAAACTTCCAAACAAAAGGCTTTCAGAGGGTATAAAAACCTACTCCACATGTGCTCAGTCCTTCTTCCTTGATTTCTCCTCCTTCCTGCAAGAAGCATCTTTCTGGCTCTTCAATAAACTGTAACCTTCTTCCAAAAGCAGTCGCCATGTTGTTTTATTTATCCCCGGCTTGGATGAACCAGGATGAAGACTTTTCTTTCCACACAGGCAATGCTGACCCCCCCCCTTGGGGGACCCGGCCCTGCATGGCTTCTCCCCAACAGGAGCCTCTCCCGGAAAGACACGAAGCCCAAGCGAAACCCTGGGGGCTGCGTCCCCCCAACATGCAACCCTGGAACCCATAAACCAGGTTAGTCTCTTCCCAGGAATGGGGGGTGGGGAGTTCCCCCCCCAGTGCCCCATGCATGGAAAGAGGTGGCAGTGGAACATGGGACTTGGGCTCCCCCTTCCCAGGACTCAGAAGATGGGACTCGGAGGGGGATTTTGCAGATCTGCTTCCCTTCCCCAACACGAGGCTCCCCAGCTTCCTTCTCCCAAGAGGGGCTCCCCACCCAGCTGGGCAGAGTCCTGTCTGGCATCCCTGCAAGAGCCCCATAGCCTGGCCTCTGCATGGGAAAGGGTGGCAGGGGAACATGGGCTTCTGTATTCCCGGGTCTCTGAAGATGGAAGTTGGGTTTTGCAGATCAGTTTTCCATCTGCAACATGAGGCTCCTGATCTCCCCTTCCCCCCTCCCTCCCGTGGGGAGGCTTCTTTTATTTCTCCATCTCTTTTCACTTGGTTTTCTCTAACTTCTGTGTGTGTTTGTAAGTTTTTCTTCAACTATGCAAAGTTCTGGTAACTAGTTTTTCACTAAAGTTGATTTTTACCTTGGAATCTGGCCAGACTATTGTATCAGCCCTTTTGTGGTGGTGCCACTGAGCATCAGCTTTCTAAGTAAAGTAAATTTTGGCTCCAACTCAGCAGGCAGCAATTTCAGATCCGTGACATGCTCAGGCATTAACTGATCCCCCGGGATTTTCTCTTTAACCACGATGGCAACGAATGTCACATTTCTTTTTATCTTCAGCCACAGGTGCCCTGTATTCCCTCCGGGGCCAATTTCAAGGATGGGGCTCCCAAACCTCTCAATTCTAGATGAGGGATTTAATTCGATCTCTGCCCCTATCATTATGAACCATATGGGGGTTATCTCCCTTTCACTTCTCTCCAGAGAAATCTCAGAGTCCAAGAACTAGTTGAATCAGCCAGGGATCCCTCGTGAGAGGGAGAATTATTATCCTCCAAGTTTCCGCTCTGCTCTGTGGCCGAATCCTCCAGGGGGGACTTTGGGCAGAGACAGGTGGGAGTCTGGGGCAGCTTCTCCCACTGACCCAGAAGGCCCCGAATGGAAAAGTTTCCTGCCTGAGAACTTGGCTTTAGGAAAAAAGTGTCACTGGGTTATTTCAGACTTCGGACTTCCCTCCCCACTCCTTCCCATCAAAGTTTGCTCCTCTGGGGAAAAGGAGGGCCGGGTGCAAGGGGAGCCCTGTTTCTGCCTGCCAGGATCAGCCCCCAAAGAGCCCCTCCCCCTTTTCCATCTCCTTTCCCCAAATGCCGGCTCTGTTTTCTTTCAAGGGATTCAAGGGGTGCCAGTTTCTTCCTGAATCCCTTGTATTCCCCCATAAAAAGCCCCTCTTTATCGTGTAGAAAAGGGTTGGGGGTCCTGGCCTTGCAGATGTGCTTGGGTAACAACTCCCCCCTCTTCCCCTGGGGAATTGGCTGGGAAAGGGACCGTTGGGGCTCCTCCAGATGTAGAAGAGAGACGTTAGTTATCAATATCCTACTGTGCAACTTGTGATAGTTGTGTCTGTGTGTGTGTGTATGGGAGGGGGGAGCGTAACCCCAGAACTCCAACCTCCAACAGAGATCCTGGACCACAGAACCCATAATTCCCTATTCATACCAGACCTCTCCTCCCTCCCCGTGGGAGAATCCCCCACTCCTTTCCCACGGGGAGGGGCACCGCCTTTGGGACTCGGCCGCCCAGGGTCCCTCCTCCCCCCTCGCTCTGCCAAAGGGGGGGACCCAGAAAGGCCCCTGGATGCCCCCCCGCAGCCCCCACCCCCGCCAAAACGCCCTCGGCGGCGCCCCCCCCAGCAGTTCCACGCAGGGAAAGGGGAGGGGCCGTCCCCCTGGCCCCGCCCCTGCAGGGGGGGCAGAGCGAAGCCGGATTGCCTCGCGCACACCCCCCCCGCGTAGCCCCCCCGCCCAGCCTCAGGGAAGCCTCCGAGCCTCGCGCGCAGAACGCCCGGAGAAGCCTCCTCGGCAGCTTCAGAGGACGAAGGGAGCATGCGCGAGAGAACGTGCCCGCAGTAGCTCCTGGATGGGGGGGGAAGAATTCCAGGTGGGAGGATCTTTCGCGAGGAAGGCCGGAAGCCGGTGCTCCTTTCCGCTCTAGGACTTGACGCCTCTCTGGGCTTAACCCTTGCGCCTCGGTCAGACAGGCAGAGAGGATGCGGACTATGGGCAGGAACCCCCCGGGGTCAATCGTGAGCCGAGACGAGCTCCTCCGTGTCCCATCATCCACTGCCCCCCACCCGTCAGATCTCGGGCCGCTGGATGGTCGCGCAAAGGAGGCAAAGGCGCGTCTCTCCGGCCTCTGGCTCGCCAGGGGAGCTGCCGTGGCTGGCGGAGACCACCAGGGGGCGCACTCCGCAGGCGGCGCAGTCCTGGCAGCCCGCGAGCCTCAGAAGGGAACTGAGCATGCGCGTCTGCCTCTTGCCCGCTTCTCTACCTGTCCCCAGCCTGATAAGAAGGCCCCCGGGGGGGAGGGGCAGAGGCTCCCCCGGCTTCATTGCCCCCCCATCCTCTGCACCCCGGAGCCCCCCCGGCCGCCCCCCTCCGGGGCCAAGAGGTTGCAGGGGGTCCCGGCAAGGGGGGCGGGAGGAGCCGCCGCGCAGCCTCCCCAGGAAGGGGGTCCCGCCAGAGGGCAGGCTGCAATGGGGGGGGCTAGGAGAGGTGGGGGTCTTGCAAGGGGCGGCACTCCGGGTGGGGGTTAAAGTGGCGGGGGGGTTCCTGCCCCTCCCAGCCCCAATAGCAGCCAGCGCAGGGATTTCCTTCCTTTTGGGCTTCTTTTCCACTCGATGCCAGGAAAGTTTGGATGCTCCTTGGGAGCCCCAGGAAGGAATCCCGCCTTTAGGGGGTCTCCCCGGCATTGCCAAGCAAAGGCAAAGGATTTCCTTGCAGGAAAGCAGCTGCTGGCAGCATTTCTGGGGGTTCCCTGGGAGGGGGACGTTTTGGGACCCCGTGAGAGAGGATACAAGCCTCTACACTTCCATTGTGGGTGTGTGTGGGTGTGTCTCTCTGGGCCCCTTATGGCACTCCAGTGTAAAGTTGGGTGGGTCAGTCCTCTCCAAGACTCGGCGGGGGGGGAGGTTTAATCCAGTCCAACACTGAGCCTGGCGGGATCCCCCTCCCCTCTGCAGGGGGAAGGCAAAAGGGGGAAGAAGGTTGCAAAGGGCCATTTCTGCCCAACTCCAAGGAAGGGAGCCCTGGGCAGACTCCATCGACACCCTGAGCCACGTCGGGACTGCTCCCCTTGGGGGACCCACTTGGGACCCCCGAGAGGGATGCTCGCTTGGTCCTGAAGAGCCAGCCTGGAGGGACCAGATCCCAGGCAGTCGGGACTCCCCTTCTCAGCCAGAGACCCTGGAAGAACAGCTGGTGCTGCCCCAAAGGAGGGAGGCGGATGGGCAGAGGCCCAGAATGGGCTGCTGGGTGTCCTGAACACTTTCAGATCAAGATAAATCAGAAAAATCCCCCTTTGCAAAGCCAAAGGGAGAACCAGCACAGCAAGGACTGTGTTTGGGGGAATGCTGGTTATTTGGGAGGAAGAGGGGCAGCTGCGTCCCATCGGATTGCACCCCAAAAATACTTTTTCACCTGGAGGGTTTTTCTAAAAAGATCCAAGATCAGTTTGAGAGATGAAAGGATCTCATTTGACAAGTGAAGTTTGTGCCTGTCTGGAGGGGGTAAAGAGCTCCTCAAACAGGTCAGGAGAATTCCTGGTCTTCAGAAACAGCATTCCCCTATGCAGGTCCAGGAGATTCCATTTCAGCACCACGAAAAAGGGGGTTCACAGCCCAGCAGAGGTGGGGAAAAGCCCCCCCCCCCCGTCATTCTGCTTGGGCCTGGTGGGAAATTCTGGCCAAGCATCGGGACAAACAACCCTCACAAAGGAACCACAGATTTTGGTCTGCAACATCACCACTCCAGGGAGTTGTGTCACCAGGAGGGACCCTGGGAAAACAGCAGCTGCATCCACCCTCCTTGGTGGCTGAACCAGGAAAGGCCCCAGAAGCTCAGATGCCGGACCTGGGGGTCCTGGAGCGGCTCCCGGCCATCCTGACCCTGGAGAGGCAGAGCCGGATTTCAGACTGTGGAGGGGAGACCTTCCCTGGCAGAAGACTTCTTCCTGAGCCGGGAAGAGGGCCGAAGGAGGGAGGATTTCCAACAGCTGATAAGAGTTTATCAACATTTCTGTGTTTCACACGCCTCCCTGCCCGTCATTTCTGGTACCAAGACTGGAAAGAGAAGATCTCTCTCCCCCTTTAGGCAATCGTCCCCTTGCTTTGCCCGGATAATTTCCCCTCTTCCGGCTTGCTCAGAGCTGGCAAAATGGCAGCAGGGAGTGAGAATTCAGTCCTTCCTGGGGGCTGCCTTCCCCTCCCCCCTTCTTTGCTTCCAGTGAAGAGGCTGTCCTGGAGGGGGTCCCTGCCAGGCAAGAGGGAACCTGCACAACAGCCACACTGGGGGGGAGGGGGTCTCCCTGGAGGATCTCCCAACTGCCTCCATTCATCCTTTTCCGCTACAGTCAGACTCTGCCCTTTGTGCGCCATTGTGTGTCTTTGTGTTTAATGTCGCTTGACCATTTTGGAAGGATGCTCTTCCAAATAAGTCTATAGATGGTCCTCGACTTACGACCACAATCGAGCCCTGAATTTGTCTTGCTAAATAAGACAGTTGTTAAGTGAGTTTTGCCCCATTTTACGACCTTTCTGGCCACAGTTGTTAAGTGAATCACCACGGCTGTTCAGCAAATCTGGCTTCCCCAAGGACTGCTTGCCAGAAGGTCACAAAAGGCGATCACTGATTTTAACTTGCAAGAGTTCAGTTGTTCTCACTTCATTCAGACAAGGTGTAGAGAATTGCATTAACTTTACTGCATCCAAGCTGATACGAAGAAGATTAATGAGTTTACTTTTAACTTCCATACAGGGCACAGAGATCTTTAACAATGTCTTTTAACTTTAAAACTTTGGCTGACAGACAGGCATATTTAACTCTCTTTAACTCTTTGCTTCAACGAAGGGAGATGCAGAGGAAAGGCAGATAGATTTTGCTTTAAAACATTCCAAGCTGATACGAAGAGAATACTGAATTTACTGTATTTTGTCAGCAGAGATGAAGGCTGCAATAATGATTCCACTACAAGGGTGTAATCCTCCACATTAGTTTTTCACTGTTCCGTTCCAAGCAAAATATCTGCTTTAATCTTGCCTTTCTCGGACAGTTAAATGCCAAGGAACATATTAGATCATTTATTCGACAGAAATCTCAGACAATAACTTACATTCAAGCAGGGATCTTCTGATGAACATATCATGACCTTCTCCATTCCTTTGGGTGAAAAACTAATGGTAGATTCACCCCATGGCTCTTATGGGACACATCACCTCGTGTCTGTCTTCACAAAGGCTTCTTTTACAACCTGGCACATAGCCAGGATATCCTGTCATAAACTTAGTAGCCCCTCCTACTGACTTGTTAACATAGGCTTCACTGAACAGCTAAACTATGTTACCCATAGGCCATCTCTTAAGGAGACAGCGTTAACCCTATAAATGCTAAACATCCTAACATACAGTTCTTAGCTACTGGTTGGTCCAGAACAGGGGAAAAGGTCAGTCAACGCCCCAGTATCTCACGGATCTGGAACGGATCTGGAACTGCCTCCGCTGAGTTGGAGCCCGACTTCACTCTGTGGGGGTTAATGGGGTGACAACCTCCTGGGTGTGGCTGTTTGTGCAGAATTTGTGCCTTGTTTCAGCACCACTCTTGACTTCTGCAAAGGGGTCCAGGGAATGAAAACCCCCCAGCAGGAGCAAACAGACTCCCACATCCGAGAGGAGGAGGAGGAGGGAATCTCTCTCAGGGCTGCTCTTGGATAATGCACATAAATGCAGGCAGTCCTCCACTTACGACAGTACATTTAGTGACCGTTTGAAGTTACAACAGTGCTGAAAAAAGTGACTTGGGTCCATTTCTCACACTTATAACCGTTGCAGCATCCCCAGGGTCACGTGATTTACATCCGGAGGCTTGACAATTGACTCACATTTATGACGGTCACAGCGTCCCAGAGTCACATGATCCCCTTTTGTGACGGTCTGACAAGCAAAGTCAGCGGGGAAGCCAGATTCACTTAACAACTGTGTTACTCACTTAACAACCGCAGTGATTCACTTAACAACTGTGGCAAGAAAAGTCATAAAGTGGGGCAAAACACAAATTTCTCCCTTAGCAATGTAGGTTTTGGGCTCCCTTCTGGTTGTAAGTGGAGGAATGCTGGGAGTAGCCATTCTGCAGCTCCCCCAGGGAGGAAGGAGAGAAATGCAGATGGATTCCTAAGCAAAGGGAGGCCTTGACTTAAAAAGATCTGTTGGTCGATCTTTGGGAATTACAATGGCACCGAGGGAAGTGATTGAGGACCAGTCCTCACACTTACGACCGTCACAACATTTCCACGGTCACACGATCAACATTTGGGCCTGTGGCAGCCGGTGTGTGTTTGCCACAGTTGCCGCAGTGTCTTGGGGTCCCGTGATCCCAGTCTGCAACTCTCCCAGCCGCCTCCCAACAAACTGAGTCAATGGGGAAACTCTGTCTCACTTAACGACCTTGTGGTTCAGTTCACAACTGAAGTGATTCGCTTAATGCCCAAAGGGTCAAAAAATGGGCTCAGACTCCCTGAACAACCTGCTTGCTTCGCAAAGGAGAGCCTGGTCCCTTTCGTGGTCCTAAGTCGAGGACTCCCTGTGTCCCGAGGGTTCTACGAAGGTAGTCTCAGCCCGCTGTGCTCCCACCGGCTCCCGGTGAGACTCTCTGCTGGCCCCAAGGAGGCTCCTGCGGGGAGGAGGTGGTGTGAGGGAAAAGGGGGCTCGGGCGGCCCGCCTGCCAGGGCTGGGGGTGGCGCTGCCTGACATGGGCACCAGGGCGTGGGGTGGGAGAGGGGCTTGAGTGACAGCTGTCTGTTCAGGTGAGGGGAGGGGGGAGCCAGGAGGCACAGAAGGAGCCTTTTGTGTTGGGGGGGCAGGAGTGCCTGGGGAGGATGCGGGAGGGAATCAAAGCCAGCTGAGGGACTTTCTGCCAATCACTGGAGTTTTAATCCCACCTTCAAAATAAAGGTGGGGTTGGAGCCACATGACTTGGAGCCAATCATCAGGGGACTGAGTTCTAGTCCTGCCTTATGCATGAAAGTCAGCTGCCTCTGAGTTCTAATCCTCAGGCATGAAAACTTCCTTTGGGACAATCACCAGGAGGCTCTTGAGTTCCAGTCCCGCCTTAGTCCTTTTTAATTGGGGGTGTGAAACTTGGAAAAAAATTCACAGATTAATGTGGGATACCAGAATTAGGGATTCCTAGATAGTGAGATGGCTGAGTGTCCAATATTGTGTGGTGTCATGGAGGAAAGTGAAATTGTGCGGAAACACTCGTACCATGTTGGGCAAAGCCCAAAGTCTCTGTCTTCTGCTTGTGGTCAAACCAGAGGCATCTCTGTGTGGTCACTGAGAATCTTAGACTAACCTTGGTCTGATCCATCAAAGTTTTTTTTTACCTGCTTAAAATGGAATTTGCAAAGGGATTTGATCAGCAATTAGAAGGTATTCTGAAACCTCAGATTGATTATCGGTTCATCAGCAATCTGTGTGGCTGGAAAACAGAATAGCTTCCATGGGTGCCTCTTCCTGCAAACCTAGATTTTCCCACCCTTACACAACTCCTTCTTGGACCTGGATGAATACACAGCATTGAACGCTCCTGCTTCAGTCCAGACTACTCAGTCAATGATGCGGCTGCCTTCAGACAGGATCCCTTCAGTCTCCTCCAGGGGAAAGTCTCATGTTGTCCAACCTTTCACAGACAAGCTAAGCTTGGAAGAAGAGCAGAGAAATGCTTTACGTACAAATTGTAGAGTGGGAAATTAAAGGGCCTGAAAACTGCTATTTTATTTCTCTGGTTGATGAAAAGGAAAAAAAATACAGAGGAAATTTCTTAAAGGTACACACCAAAATAAAAACAATCCCAAGCTGAAATCAAAGACAGCTGTTCTGCTGAACACGTTCTGCAAAGGAGGTTTTATTAGGAAATCAAGAAAGAACTCTACAATAGGGATGAAGATTTCCCTCCCCAGCTGAACGCCGGTCAAACATGGTGCTTGGTTCCCACAGCTTCTTCCTGACCTCTTTTCCTACTCACTCTCTCTCACACACAGACCCTTTTAGCTGCTGTCAGTAGGAAAAAGTGCCAACATTATTTTTATACGGTGTCACATTCAGTAGCAAATTCCTCTGAAGGACTTTCACAGAGTTCTCTTTAGCAAGATTTATTGAGCTGAAAGGGAAGGGAGCTACAAGAATTCCAATCGCTCAACATTTTCCTATTTTGAAACACAAAGATATGATTTTCTTTGACTCCTGAATACTATTAAATGGAAAGAATATCTCCTTTCAAGTAAAAGGAAGTTTTAGAATTCTTCCAACCTCACATGTTATACCTCATGTTTTTATATTTATTCTAGCTGTCAGATACTCCTTGGTGTTCAGGTCTGGCCTCAGAAGGATAATGTAGCACTTGGGGATGAAGATGCAGACCAGCAGACCAGCACTGGAGGCCAGGATGGAGAAGACCTGAACAGCCACCATGTATTTCCCTTTGGTGCTCAGGTAGGTGGGCACAAAAGTCACCCAGACACTGCAGAAGACCAGCATACTGAAGGTGATCAGCTTGGCTTCGTTGAAGGCCCCAGGCAGATTCCTGGCCAGGAAAGCCACAGTGAAGCAGATGGCAGCCAGGAAGCCCATGTAGCTGAGGGTGACATAGAACATGACAACAGCCCCTTCGTTGCATTGCAGGATGATCTCTCCAGGCTGGGAGTGGAGGTCAGAGTCAGGGAATGGGGGAGAAACTCCCAGCCAGAGGGAGCAGATGATAATTTGGACAGCAGAAGAAGACAGGATGATGGAGTTGGCCAAGCTCTTCCCCAACCATCTCTTTGCTCGGTTTCCTGGTTTTGTGGCCAGGAAAGCCAGCACCACCGTGATGGTTTTGGCCAAGAGAGAAGAAACGGCAACTGAGAAGAGGATGCTGAAAACCGTTTGTCGGAGAAGGCAGGTGGCTTTCCTTGGTTGACCAAAGAAGAGAGAAGGAGACAAGAAGCAAAGCAGGAGGGAGACCAGGAGGATGTAGGAGAGGTCCCGGTTGTTGGCTTTGACAAGGGGAGTTTCTAAGTATTTAATGAAGATAATTAAGACAAGGCCTGTGGTTAGGAACAAGAGAAGGGCAAAAGAGACCAGGATGATGCCCAGATGTTCTTCATAAGAGAGGAAGGTTATCACTTTGGGGATACATTGGACTCTGTCCATATTTGGATATTTATCATCCGGACACTTGGTGCACTTTTCTGTATCTGAGAAAGTAAAAAACCAGTATTTCTTTAATATTCTATTTTTTACATTTCAAGAAATACCTTTTTTTGGAGAAATGTTCCAGGAACATTTTCCAAGATGTGTTGCTTAACCATTCCACAAGAAAAAAAAACTGATAATATAATTTTCTAATACCTATGTAGCTACAGTATCTGAAACTGGATGATTTCTAGTATATTTTGAATAAACAAAAAAGAGTTGAGCTTCAATGCATGTTTTAATTTGCACTTTCATCAAAATGCTGTGGATAAATCCAGTTCCACAAAGCCTGACCTTTCCTGTGGTGTCACCCACCTTCCCAAATGGAGATGGTTCCCTCGGGACAAGGAATGCAGTCATAGCAGCAAACTGGCTCTCCTTCTCGCACCCGCTTGACAAATCCAGGATGACAATTTTCCACACATTTGGACTGTGGCAGAGACTAAGAAGAAAAAAATAGGAATGCCAAAGAAAATAGGTTAGAACTCACCATCCATGGAAAAGGAGAGGAGAAATGGACATTAGACAAGTAGATTCTGGCCTTCACTTAGGTGAACATGAAATCTCTGACTCCTTCCAATCAGGTGTAGGAGATGTGACCCTGGCAGATTCTTTCCTTAGTTCCTCCCTTTTGCTTCTGGCATAACACATGGCAACACAGTTCTTTTCTAGTTAATAAAATCTGGAGGGAGGGAATTCTGAAAAGATTGAAGCATTAAGTGACAAACAATCGGTTCCTCCTAATGGTTGTATTAAAAGGCATTCCTCTACTTTTCATACATCTATAGCTATGATGATCTACTCATTAAATGTTTGAATAAATTTGTT
The DNA here is from genome assembly GCA_023970755.1 of Azemiops feae. Classification (NCBI taxonomy): domain Eukaryota; kingdom Metazoa; phylum Chordata; class Lepidosauria; order Squamata; family Viperidae; genus Azemiops; species Azemiops feae. The sequence continues at coordinate 74,936 of JALGBA010002479.1, forward strand.
GTCAAAGGTTTATTAAATTGTTATTTTATTAGATTTATTTAAGTAGAATAAAATGTGATTAAGAAGGAAACTTCTGACCAGTAGGATCTGGAAAGGTTTCTTCTAGACTACACAAAGCCTTGCAAAGCTGCTCCCCTTTGACAATCGTTCAAAAGAGTCTCCCAGTTAAGATATAAAGGAAATGTTCCTCATAAATTGTAGCTGTCAACTTTAAAGCAGATGTTCTTTCTTGATTTGTATTTTTATTTGTTCAATTCCTATGGCTACCATGCTGCTGAAATAAGATTAAGGGTGAGAGTTCCTTGGCGCTCTCTGAGCTTGCTCGTTTGCTTACAGATGTTTCATTACCCAAATTGGGGAACATCATCCGTACTGATCATCTAGCACTGATAATGTTACCTAGTTTGGGTAATGAAACGTCTGCAAGAAAACAAGCAAGCTCAGAGAGCACCAAGGACCCCTCATGTCAACCCAGAGCTACAAATATTCTCCTTTATTAAGACTAAAGGTTTCTGCATAGATTCTAGAACTCTAGTGAGATTGAGGTGAGATCATGAGAACGTGTCCCTGAAAAAGATTAAATCTTTGGCTGCAACCGAGTGTGAGTCCTGTGTCAGAAGGAGATATTTCTAAGGCCCCTCCAATTATCCAAGAAAAGGTCCTTTGTGTCAAAGAACTGCAATTAGGAGACTCCAGATGGCATTGAAAGACAGACCCACATTTAATATTACTTAAATTGGGTGACTCTTTTTCGCCCAGGGGGAGTGAAGGAAGCTAAGACTCAGGATAAACAATGTCATTCAAGGGATTTTCAGATGAAGACCCTCTTAATAGCCAAAGGCCAAATCTAAGTAACCTTTCCTGTCAATATCTCTCTCTTGATATCAGGAAGATCTTTTCTTTGAATCAAAGTTGTGTTTCAGTGTTTCAGGTTTCTGGGTCAAGGGATTACGTGAAGTGAAAGTCTTGGACCTCCTTCCTGGGGGCAGAAGCCCAATTGCTCCCTCCATCCAGTCATGATCCAATTTCATCACATTCAGTCCAAACCTCAATTCAGGGACTGTTCAACAGAATTCCCTCCCACTTTGCTATTTGAGGACAAGCAAACCTGACCTTATTAACAACACAACCTCTAGCACTTGAGGGTTTCTCATCCCAGGTTGGACATGGCTGAATCAGCTAAAAACAGTCTTCAATATTACAGCAGCTGAAGAACACCTTGGTCAATAGTACTGAAGCCTCCCAAGTGGTCTATAGAAAGAAAACTGTAAGGTTTCTGCTCCCCGTGGTCAATTCTCAGTGAAGGTCACTGACCCTGGTAACTAGCCTTAGTACACATGAAATGGGTCCCAAATCTTTGGAAAAAAGAGGGAAGACACCAAAATTTCTCCGACCTTGTTGAGCAACTTTAGCTGTGAAACAGCATCTTCATCGATAGTAAGTCTCTGTTTTTCAAAATTCCCCATGTCCTGCTCGATGGGATCCTCCTTGGGGACAATCAACCAGCTCATCAGTCCCAGATCTGCTGCTACATCTCCATTTTGATCCATGTACAGTTTCCTTTCAGAAATATTGCAAAACTCATTCTTCTGCAAGAAAGGATGGAACTACAAGGGGAACATCCAGGAATTTTAAAATCTGAAACCCTTTTTAAAATCCCATTTAGCCTTTACACATTTGAATCTTTCTTCTGCAATTGTCTAACATCAAAATATGCTTATTTAGAAAAACAGGTGCTTCTGCTTTCTTCATAAATAAAAAAGAAAAGTTCAGCAAAATTTCTCAACCATATACTGGCAATATATATATTAACAAAATTTAATTCATGCAATTGGTAAGTTATACGGAACATTCTAGAGCAGGTGACAAAAATGAATCCTAGAAAAAAAGAGATTATTCATAAACGTCTAGAAAACATCAGGTTGATTATGAGAAACCGTTCGTTTAGTGACCGTGCAAAGTTACAAGGGCACTGAAAAAAGTGACTTATGACAATTTTTCAGATGCTCATTGCAGCATCCCAGGGTCAAAGATCAAAATTTGAATTCTTGGCATCTAATTATGATGGTTATGGTGTTTGAGGGTCACGTGATCTCCTTTTGGGGCTTCTGACGAGCAAAATCAACAGGGAAGCCGGATTCACTTAACAACCATGTTACTTGCTTAACAACTGCAATGGTTCACTTTACCAGAAAGGGCAAGAAAGGTCGTAAAATGGGGCAAAACTCACTTAACAACTTAGCAAGACATTTTGAGCTCCGTTGTGGCCGTAAATCCACCACTGCCTTGTGCAGCCTCTTCCAGCAACTGAGGGAAGCTACAGAGAAGCTCCAGGTCTCTTCAATGCTGTTCCAGAGGGAGGGAAATGGGGAAAGGAGCTCAGCCACAAGAGAGGAGATTCCGGCTGAATGAGAGGAAGAACCTCCTGAAAGGAGGAGCCATTTCAGAGCTGAGCCCTTAAAGTAGAGGAGTTCAGCCTCCCCTTCACTGATGACGCAAAGACTGAGCAGCCATCAGTCGGAGAAGCTTTAAGTGGGATTCCTGCAGAGAGGAGGGTTGGGCTAGATGGTCTCAGGGTGTAAAATGTAAAATTTACAAATGTAAAATTCTACTATGCTAATTACAAATGCATAAAGACATGAGTATATTTAAAAATGCATACATCCTTTTAAAATTAGCGTGTAAAACCAAAATTTATCTGTCATGGTGCCTGCGGTTTAGAAGATTATGTCTCAAGCAATTAGATTGGCCAAACCTCTTGATCTTTTGCAGCATAAGAAGGTTGAGACGGTTCCCCTCCTTCCCCTCTGGATGCCCTCTCCAAAGGAACTGAGATTAATGGATCCATATTGGGACCCCCATACCTGCCATGGCTGCAGCCTTGGAGCCCCCAAGATCTTTTCTCCCTCCTTCCTTCTCCTCCTCAATCTGGAGGAATAGGCGGCATTCAAGGCCTGGGCCAGAGTCTTTATGATACTGTAACATAGTTGGTGACTTCTGATCCTTTCCCTGTTCCATTTCTCCTGGGTCTCCAGTGGGGCTTTCTGGGTGCATCTTCTCCGGCCTTTGACAGAAAAGACGTGCTTGGAAAGAGAGCAGCGGAAATAATGATCTTGAAAGGGATATCCTACAAAGAAATAGGGTTCAAAGGCATTATCCATTGGCCTTTCACTTGCCACAAAAACAAAGCTCCAAATACTATGAAAGTATTTGTAAATTCTGTGATTTTTCAATCTATATCCTCCCAAAACTGCATTGATCCAGACTTTCCCTTCAACGGGTCCTGTCAAATGCATAAGTGCCAAATGGAAAGGAAGAATTATGTCCGTAATGAAAACACGTTCCATGAACTGAACAAAGACATTGACTTGTCTCCACTTAGTGAGGGCATCCCTGAGGACTGCTGTATATCTAGTTTTTGAGAACAGTTGTGATATAACCACACAAATTCCATTTCTGACAAGCATAGGAGTGAAAGTCCTCATGAAATTCTCCCCATTCTCTGTTTCTGAAGCAAAGAGGCCAATCAAGGTCCATCTGAAATGGAGGAGCAGTTGGACAATTGCTGGGTAGTGGAATCCTTTTTTGGGGAGCATCTGGTGGAAAAAGGGGAATTTCCTTTTATCACTCAGAGCCTCTGAAGCACTACGATAACTGATCTGAAAAAGCAGTGAAGAAAGCTGTGTTATATTGGGGGTCAGATAAAGTCCAAAATAATAGCTTTTAATAAATTCAACTTGGTTTTTGTTCTGTTTCTTGCATTGGTAGGCATTGAAGAGGCAGGACTCACAAACAGGTACTTCTTTATTCACAGCTCAACAGAACTGAAAACAAAATGGCTCCATCCCTTTTATACATTCAGCCTGGGGTGTCGCCAGCCAATCAATGCAATGTATTCTCCCACTCAAAATGCATCCTAGTCAGCCTTTGCAGACAGCCAGGCTGGTACAGGAGGCCACGTGGTCTGCTGGCTGAAACAGGGCAGCTCCCTGCACCTGTTTCTAATAAAGCCCAGTACATAACACCCCTCCCCTCTTGGTTCCGAAACAGATACTTGCTATTTTACAATATTACAAACGTGCCCCTACTCAGAACACATAATAGTGAATAATACACAGCATGATAGGTCTTCCCATACAATGGAACAAACGTAAGCATTTCCAATTGCAATTAAATGCACAAGCATTTACATTTGCAGAGACAGAAACCTTACATAGTCCCTCAAATACTTTGGTGGGCCTTTTGCGTGCTCCGATCGCCTCGGAGCTGCTGCAAGTGCCCGATCTGCAAGCTCGCCTGCCAGGCTCGGCAGACCGGGACTTTGGGACCCGTTCAATACGGGTGAAGCCGGATCGTGAAGGCTGGCCTGTTCAGGTTGACCCGAGCCTCTGTCCATTTGATTTTGGCTGGCCTGTTCCAGTAGGCCCAACCCAGAGTTCCGCTGTGGGGTGGAATTCCCCTGATTGGCGTAAACAGCCGATTGGGAGCGCTGTCCCGTTGGCGCAAGGCCTGAGATAGGAACGGCTTGGAAAGCTGATTGAGTGCAATGTCCCATGGACGTGATGCCCGAGTCAGGAGCCGCCTCGTTGGCAAAACCCCCGTTCAATGAGTGCGATGTCCCGCTGTCACTGAGCAGCTGAGCTTCATGATCAGGATCGTGGGCTTCCTCCCCCCCGAGAGCAGAGCATGGAGCGGAAGAGTGACTAGGTAACCTCCAACGAAGCTGGTCAATGTGCCTACGTAGCACACGACCATCCTCCAATGCCATTTCGTAGGAAAGTGGCCCAGTCACCTTTCAGACCATAGCTACCACCAGATAGAGTCCTAGAGTAATAGGCTATGGGAACCTGAGTCCCATCAGCCCTGAGGTGACTTAAGACAGCCCCAATTCCATAAGGGGATGCGTCACAGGCTATGCTTACTGGCAACTGCTCATTAAAATGAGCCAACATCGCATTAGAGGACAACGCTTTAACCTCAGCAAAACTCCTCTCATAGACATTTGTCCACTTCCATGGGGCCTGCTTGTCCAAGAGCCAGTGTAATGGCTCTGCCACTGCGGCCTTGTGGGGAAGGAAGGCATGGTAAAAATTTAGAAGCCCCAGGAAGGCTTGAAGCTCTCCCTTTGTTTTGGGACTAGGAGCCTGCTGAATCGCTTTGAGCTTTGATTCAGCAGGATGGATGCGTCCAGCATCTATTCTAAACCCCAGGAATTCCATGGAAGTAACTCCAATCTTGCACTTCTCTTGTTTGAGCTTCAGCCCCGCTTCACAGAAACGCCGCAAAACAGCCCGAAACCTGTCTGCTAAGTTTTCGACTGACTCCCCTGCGATGAGGACATCATCGAAATATGGGCATACCCCTGGAATATTATGGAGCGTGCGTTCCATCACGCTCTGAAATATGCCAGGGGCTACATTCACCCCAAACTGTAGCCTTTGGACCTTGAAGGCTCCCCGGTGAGTCACAATCATTTGGGCTTCTGCCGTGGCATCGTCCACTGGCAGCTGTTGACAGGCCTGAGCCAAATCTAGTTTGGCGAAAATACGCCCTCCCTACAGAGACGCCAGAATATGGCTGACCACAGGCATCAGATAGGAATGCTACTGGAGAGCTTTATTTAATGTGCATTTGTAGTCAGCGCAGATTCTGACTTCTCCGTTGGCCTTAAGTGGTGTGACAATGGGGGTTTCCCATGGACTGCTGTCCACAGGTTCCAAAATGCCCTGCTGAAGCAATGTATCCAGCTCCGCATTTATCCTTTGCTTGAGAGCAAATGGCACCCGACGAGGCTTAATCCTAATCGGTGCTAGCCTTAAAGCAATAGGAGGCCCTTTGTACGCCCCTAACTCTGGGCTGAACACATCAGCAAACTCCTTACAAACCTCTGCAAGGCTTGCCGTTTGCAAACTGTTTAACCCAGTCACCTGGATGCCTAGTGCATCAAACCAATCGAGTCCAATCAGACTCGTGCGGTTGCCCTCGACAACTACGATGTCCAACGGACCCTCAAAATTCTTGAATTTCACACTGAGTGTGGCCTCCCCCTTGACACTGACTCGGGAATTCTGGAAATCGATCAAGAGGAGATTCGACGGCCTGAGCTTAACTCGTTGGCCGCTCTTACAGCAAATCTGACCCAGGGTTTTTCTAGATATGTTGGACAGAGCTGAGCCCATGTCCAGCTCCATGTCTAAGGGAACCCCCTGCAGTTGGACTTCAAGATGAAGCCTTTTCTTCAGTAGCCGGTGGGCACCTGTTCTAAACACGCTCCTTCTCGTCGCGCAAAAACCCACCCAGTTCTGACTGGGGACCCTGGTACCTTTCTGAGGCAACTCTTCCAATGGACGGTCTTTTGAGCGACCGAAACAAATGGTGGCGATGTGGCCTTGACTGCCACATGCCCGGCAAGTTGCAGTGTGGAACTGGCAGCCGGCCCGCTTGTGGCGGCCTCCGCAGCCGATGCATCGAGGGATGGGAACTGCCTTGTAAGGATGCTTGTTGGGCCTTCTATCCAGCGGTTGCTGTAGCCGATCGACTTCATTGTCCGATTCGGAGTCTTCAACCCTCTCGGCATCCTCTTGGTGGACCGTTTTGGGGCCTGTAGGGTTCTTTGAGAGCCGCAAGGCCTTAACAGCTCCGCCTGCGGCTTCTTCTGCCATTATCTCCCTCAAAACGTCTTGGAAGGAGACGGTTTCTCTGGCGAATATCTTCTGCTGCAGTTTGCGACTTCTCAGACCACAAACTAGCCGGTCTCTTAGCCGTTCTTCCAAGTCCTTAAACTCGCAAGGCCTTGCAGCTTGAAATAGTGCAGCGATGAAGTCAGCAGCAGACTCCCCAAGGCGCTGGTCCTGCTGTTCAAAAGCATGTCGCCAAGCTATGACTGACAGCTTCTGCTCAAAATGTTCTTTGAGCATTCTTTTCAGCTCCGCGTAAGCAATGGACTCCAAGGGTGCTGGAGCAACCAGGCTTTCCGCAATATCGAAAGTCTCTTGACCACAAACACACAGCAGCGTCGTGGCCTTAAGTCCGTCCTCCCGAACCTGGTTTACCCTGAAGTAATTTTCCACTCTAGCAACATAGGAGCTCCATCGTTCTGGATGCTTGACGTCGAATTCAGAGAGAGGACCAATCTTTGCTATGGTGTAATGTTGGCGGCCTTTTCAACGCATCATGCTGAGCAGGCTTCTGAAGTGGTTCCAGGACGACTCCTAGTGGTACTCTCCTCCAGCGATTCCGGACTGGCAGGCAGAGCGAAGGAGGTTGGAATGCCGTGGTGAGTCAACGCTTGACTTTTGCAGCAGCATGATCCCACCTTTGTCGCCAATGTTCTGTTTCTTGCATTGGTAGGCATTGAAGAGGCAGGACTCATAAACAGGTACTTCTTTAATCACAGCTAAACAGAACTGAAAACAAAATGGCTCCACCCCTTTTTATACATTCAGCCTGGGGCGTCGCCAGCCAATCAATGCAACGTATTCTCCCGCTCAAAATGCATCCTAGTCAGCCTTTGCAGACAGCAAGGCTGGTACAGCAGGCCACATGGTCTGCTGGCTGAAACAGGGCAGCTCCCTGCACCTGTTTCTAATAAAGCCCAGTACATAACAGTTTTGATGAACAAATTGAATAGATAATTGTTAATTAGCCATTATGCCATATCAAGAAACAGAATATTAAATACAAAGCATTAACAAAATTATATATAAAAATTGAATACAAGAAACAAATGAAATAAAAAAGAATAAGAATAAAAAACATGAATCATATTTCTGTATCACCCCTACAATTTATTGCAATCAGACCCACATATGCAGATGTGGAAGTGAATTGTTTTGCTCCAATAAAGGGCTGTATTATATGTAAATGTTTAATTCTAACTCCAGAGTCAACATATTGCTTTAACAAAAGTATCTCAAAAGGTAGTTTGTCTAATGTGCACTGCAGGATTCTGATCTCTCTCTTTCTTATGCAGTTGTCATTCAATATTCCAGATTCTTGGTGAAACAATCTTTTGATTTTTTTTTTATTTCTATCCTACCTTATTATTTTTTCATTCGTTCTCTCGTTATATAAGAGATGGGGAGGTCACAGCTCCTAATATAATTTGTCACTTGCAGAATCCAAGAGGGCTTATTTGCAATATTGTATGTTCCAACACAGAGAACTTTGGGACTCTGTCAGGTTCCAGAGGTTTAACTGTACACCAAGAATTACAGCCATGGGGAAAAGAAAGGACGCCCTCTTTGAGTTCTGTGGTTTTACGTATCAGGACATAGCAAAAAGCATCTGGTCTTAAGCAGTTCTTAAAAGTAGGTAAATACAGCCTCAGATGAACAATAACCCATGACATATTACACCATGTCATCATTTATTTTACAAAAAGAAAGGCAAAACGGAGAAGCCGTGTGTGAAAGACGAAGCACACCCTGACTGCTTCCATAGGTATGAAGAGGCTAAGAGGTAGCCTGGTGCTGCTGATCAAGAGACCTTGATTAATTGATCATCAGCAAGGGTGACTGCTTCTATAAAAGCCAAAGTTTCAAGAGTTTGCCAGTCTCCAGCATTGTGTTGTGTGTTAACACAATGCCAAAAGGTAAAGACATCAGCAATGATCTTGGAGAAGCAATTGTTGCTGCCTATCAATCTGGAAAGGGTTACAAAGCCATTTCAAAACAATTTAAAGTCAATCATTCTATAGTGAAGAAGATTATTCACAAGTGGAAAACATTCAAGGCAGTTCCCAATCTGCCCGAGGAGTGAACATCTCAGAAATTCACCCAATGCTCAGTTTACTGCAGAATAAAATCAGAGTTCCACCTCAACTCTACATGCCTCAGTGAGCTGTTACCATGTTCATGGGCAGCAGAATTAGAAAAGGACTGAACAAGCAGGGTGTTCTTTGGAAGGGCTAGCCGTGAGAAAGCCGCTTCTCTCGAAAGGAGGACACATGGGCAGCCCGGCTGGGTTTCCAAGTTGCACTAACAAATCGCAGGACACTTCGGTAACATTCTCCCTCTATGCCAGGAGACCAAAGTGGAGATTTTGGCCTACACGCAGGGCCACACGTCTGAGCGAAAACCACACAGAGCCTATCAGCACCAACATGCTGTTATGCTCCGGAGCGAAGAAGCAATCTTAAGGAAATCGGATTCATTTTGTTCAGAATACTCTTTATTTATGCAACATACTCCAGTACGGATAAAGTGAAGCCAGAAACTGGAAAACTCCTCCTTCTTCCCACAGTGTCTGAGCATTTCCTCCTCCCTCAATGACAGGTCATAAATCACATTCCCCAATTAGTTTAGAGTGTGAGCTATCTTTCCCGCCACTATCTATCTTCTCACATTTCATTCTTTGAAGACGCTGTGCTGAGATGTTGTTATGGCTAAATAGTTCCTAACACATTCTTTCACTCCCTCCCCCCCCTACTATCTATTAGTGGCTCTTAAAGTAATACACAGGTTAAATAGTGAATGTCTGCATCCATATATAATGTCAAGCATAACATTCGATGTTAGCAGCCTTGACATCCGGCCCCCCTTACAAAAACGACCAATCCCGTAATATAAACAAAAGTATATGTTAATGATTAGGTTTCGGTTTGTTGGGATATTTTGCATGAAATCTTTTGACGAGTTTGTCGGCTTCTACCTCGCATGATTTCACCCAGGTGGCTTCAGATAGCGGGTATCCTTTCCACTGTACTAGGTACTGTACTTTGCCTTTAAAGATTCTGGAATCAAGAATATGTTTCACTTCGTAATGGGTCTTCCCTGCAACTACGAGGGGCCCAGGTGCTTTCTTTGGGGGAGGTCTTATAGTGGAGCCTCGATAAGGTTTTAACAAGCTACTGTGGAAAACGGTGAATTTTACCCAGAAGTCTAGGGAGTTTCAGTTTTACGGTGACCGGATTGATGACCTTTACGATAGGGAATGGCCCTAAGAATTTCGGTCCTAACTTCTTGCTGGGTAATTTAAGGCGTAAATATTTGGTTGACAGATAGACTTTTTCCCCAACTTGGAATGTTCTTTGGGGAGCCCTCTTTTTGTCAGCTTGTTTTTTATAGGTTTCAAAAGTCTTTTTTAAAGCAGACTTAGTGTTCTTCCAAACTTCCTCCCATCCCCTCACCCATTGGTCAAGTGTCTGGGAAGCAGTTGGCACTTGGGGATATTCAGGTATTGGGCCGAACTCTTTGCCTGTGGCTACTCTAAAAGGTGTGTAGCCGGTACTGCTGTGCACAGAATTGTTGTACGCCACCTCTGCAAAAGGGAGGAGGTCAGTCCAGTTAGTCTGTTGAGAGGATACGTAGCATCTGAGATATTGCTCCACCATTTTGTTGGCGGCCTCTGCAGCTCCATTGGTGGCTGGATGAAAAGCAGACGATAAGCCTTGAGATGACCCAATTAATTTAAGAAAACTCCTCCAGAACTTTGCTGTGAACTGCACCCCCCTGTCAGAGATTATTCGCTTAGGGGCGCCGTGCAGTCGGTAGATATGTTTCAGGAACAATTTGGTCAGTCGTTGGGCAGATGGGAGTCCTTTGCAGGCGATGAAATGAGCCTGTTTCGAAAACAGGTCTATTACTGTCCAGATGACAGTATTTCCTCTACTTTCAGGTAGGTCTACGATAAAGTCCATAGCTATTTCTTCCCAGGGTTGGGAAGGGTCTGCTACCGGTTGCAGTAACCCAGGGGTTTTCCCCGGGATTCTTTTCATTGTGGCACATACGGTACAACTCTTCACGTAATTTTCCACATCTCGTTTCAGTCCAGGCCACCAGAATTGCTGGCGGGTGAGATGCAGAGTTTTTAGGTATCCAAAGTGTCCAGCCTGTTTAATATCATGGCTATGGTTGAGAGCATTTAGACGGAGGGATTTGGGTAAATACAGTTTCCCTCCCTTGTAAGCCAAATCATCCCGGCAGGTCAAGGAGGTTTGATTATCTTTGAACCATTGATCGGTGAGGAGTTCTCGTTTTAACTTCTTTATTCCAGGGTCATCAGGATTGGGGACCCTGCGAGGTGTAATTTGTGCAACAGGCTGTGGATTAGAGATAATCGCCTCATTGACTTCTTCACGTTTGCTTTTGTATTGGGGCAATCTAGATAGCGCATCAGCTAGGAAGTTTTTTCCCCCTGGGATGTACTTTAGAGTAAAGTTGAAACAGTTAAAGTATTGCGCCCACCGTACTTGCTTTGGGGACAATTTACGGGGATTTTTTAGTGCCTCTAGGTTTTTGTGATCTGTCCATACTTCAAATGGCACCTTACTCCCCTCTAGGTAGTGTCACCAGCTTAACAACCCCCATCTGATTGCAAAGGCCTCTTTTTCCCATATAGCCCATCTCCGTTCGCTTTCTATAAACTTTTTTGAGGTGTAGGCGCAGGGTTGCAGGACTCCATCTTTGTTCTTTTGAAGTAGTACAGCTCCAACGGCCACATCACTGGCATCGGCTTGTATTACAAAAGGTTCCCCTGGACAGGGGTGCTTTAGAACTGGTTCAGCGGCAAATAGTCTTTTCAAATTCTCAAAAGCCGTTTGACAGTTCATAGTCCATGCTAGTGGTTGGCCCGGTCGTGGCTTCTCTCCTTTTTTCCCTGTTTTGAGTAAGTCTGTAAGGGGTAGGGCAATCTTGGCAAAAGAAGGGATGAATTGACGGTAGAAGTTGGCAAAACCTAGAAAGCTCTGGAGCTGTTTGCGGGTTTTTGGGGGTTGCCACTCAATTATAGATTTCACCTTTGCTGGATCCATCTCTATACCCTTGTTGGAAATTCTGTAACCAAGGTAATCTAATCGGGTCTGATGAAATTCACATTTTGACAATTTGGCATAAAGCTTGGCATTTAGTAGTTTCTTCAATACTTCTCTCACCAGCTTTACATGTTCAGTCATATTCGTGCTGTATATAAGGATATCGTCAAGGTACACCAGGA
>JALGBA010002480.1:0-56158 GCA_023970755.1 Azemiops feae
GAATAGAATAGAATAGAATAGAATAGAATAGAATAGAATAGAATAGAATAGAATAGAATAGAATAGGAATGGAATGGAATTCTATTCTACTCTACTCTACTCTGCTCTGCTCTATTCTATTCTATTCTTCATTCCTCTATTCTATTCTATTCTATTCTATTCTATTCTATTCTATTCTATTCTATTCTATTCTATTCTATTCTATTTCTCATTTATTCTATTCTATTCCATTATTCTATTCCATTTCATATTCTATTCTATTCTATTCTATTCTATTCTATTCTATTCTATTCTATTCTATTCTATTTCTCATTTATTTTATTCTATTCCATTATTCTATTCCATTTCATATTCTATTCTATTCTATTCTATTCTATTCTATTCTATTCTATTCTATTCTATTCTATTCTATTCTATTCTATTCTATTCATACTTCTTGTGGATAAAGAAGCAGTCTCTTCTGCAATGAAAAACCAGCTGGGCCTAAAATGTCAGCATTTTCCTATGTTCAACTTCCTTCTCTCCATGTGCACGCAGTCACCCTGGCCTCTACACACACACACACACCAGGTTCTCATTCACCTTGTGCTCAAAAGTCAAGTATCATTTAGTTATTCATTAATCAGCTGGCAGAGATCAGGCTTCAAAGTGCCTGACATTGCCTCTGTGTAGAAGGGGAGAACGGGCGGACAACCTGAGTGAAACCCATAAAGTTACAGTTGTGAAAACACACCCAGACTGAGTTGAAGAGTGTGGCAATCAGGCAATCCTGATCTCTGATCGGTGAAGTCTGAGGAAACCTTTGAACCTCCGGCTGAAATGGTCAAATATAGTTACTAGCTCTGGGGAATCTGGTGTCACATGAAATTAGCTTCACCTGAGATGAGCACAGATGCTCCTCCAGTTACTCAGCAGGGCCTTGAGTTCGTTCGAAGTTATGACACTGGAAAAAAGTGACCGACGACCGTTTTTCACCGTCGCGGCATCCCCGGGGTCACGTGATCAAAATTCGGACGCTTGGCAACTGGTTCATATTTATGACCGTCGCAGTGTCCCCTGGGGGAGGGGGAAGGTCACGCGATCCCCTTTTTGCGACCGTCTGACAGGCAAAGTCAGTGGGGGAAGCCAGATTCACTTAACAACCGTGTTAGTAACTTAACAACTGCGGTGATTCACTTAAACAACTGTGGAAATAAAATCGAGCAAAATTCATTCGTCTTGCTTTGCAACAGAAATTTTGGGCCCAGTTGTCGCAAGCTGAGGTCCCTCCCCCCGTCTGTCTCTCTCTAGCTCTCTCTCTCTTCCTCTCTCTCTCTTCCTCTCTCTCTCTTTCCATCTCTCCCTCTTTCCCTCTCTTCCTCTCTCCCTCTCCCTCCCTCTCTCTCCCTCTTTCCCTCTCTCTCCCTCTCTCTCTCCCTCTTTCCCTCCCCCCTCCCCCCCTCTCTTATATGGTAAAACGTTTAATCAGGAAAAAGATTCTTTCAAGAATATACATATATTTAACAGGGTTGGGCAGATATCAGCATAAATCGCCTCTAATTTTAAAGTTGGGCTTGGGTGAAAGTCAAAACACGTTTAAAAAGTTAAGGCTTCATCCACTCCTGAACGGAGAGAAGTGAAATGTCAGCTTTGAAATCTGCCCTTTGATTGATTGACATGAGCAACGAAATCCAGCACAGACCTGGAGACTTAAGTCCCTGAGAAAAATCAATGTTTTTCGTAGCATAAGGAAACATCCTTAAGATACCCAGGCCGATTGTAGCCCTACCTGTTAATCTTTTCCGAAGAACAGGGTGTATTAATGAAACATCGAGCTATTTCAGAACATGGGTGCTCTTTTCCCTCGCCAATAAAACTCACATCACAACTTTTAACACAATCTTTCCAGAAACCGAAATGCTCTCTTACAAATGGGAAAGCTGTATTAAGACTATTTCCAACAATACCCAACTCTCTCCATTCGGAATCTGCCTTATTTGCAATGGCAAGCCATATTGCACCCAGCAAGAACTGAAAATGTTAGTCAGCTCTCTTTTTATATTTATATACGGAAGGTGTTTAAAAATGAAACCTTTGCAAAACAACTTCACCAAATGTGGGTCCTTTAAATCAACACCAGAGCGAGTTTTTCCTGATGCGAAACTTAAGAGATTTTTTTTTTTGCCACCGTGAAAGTTCCTTTTGCAACTTTGAAAAGTTTCTTAAGAAGTAACGTACAACGCACCAAGTCCACGCAGCAACGTACCGCAGGAAGACAAATCCTAACAATATTATTTTTGCCTAATACAGCAACTTTTTTTTCACGTCGTTCCATAGCAGTGAACAAGCTAGCCTCCCTCTATGCTGAAAACCCATAATAACACTTTATTCTTTCAGATCTCGGGACCACATCCCGAAAAACAAAACTACCCCATAAGGGTGAATAGACTCCCATAAAAGAAAACAACCAAAAGGCAAATTAATCCTGTTTTGCTCGCTTGGTTTCAAAGAATGGCAACTTGGCTTTAAGTATGTTCAGTCTGGGGGGCAGACTGAGTGCATTTCAAGATTACTGCACTCTGCACACTTGGACTGAAGTGGTTTGAGATTTTTTTTCCCCCCTTTTGTGACTTCCACCCTCTCCTCAAATTCTTTTTTTCTGCTAATCCCAAAGAGCAACAATATTTGAACAGAGCAGAAATAAGGTGCACACTAAGGCATTTAACCTTAGTGGTTGAATGTAATATGAAGCAGACACTTACGTCGGAAAGAAATTTTCCACTTACCTGGCCAGTTCTGCAACAGGTTGGTTGTACTTCTACCTTTGCTAGAATAACCTTTTCTCCCAGTCACGAGGTCTGCGCAACGTTATTATACAGGGCGCATATCACTTTATTGGTCAATGAGCTTTGGTGATTTAAATTCCATGGGCAGGAGATGGCTGAGGGCACTCAAAGCGGTGGGAGGAGGTGGAACAGAGAGGACTTACTCCCACCCAGCCACCGCTGAGAATGTTTACTACAGCACTTTGCAAAAAAAAAAGAATTGGGAAATCCATTCTGTAAAAATTCAGGTTTTTTTAATACAGCTGATGTTCGGAGCCTAAGCAAAAGGCTTGAGGAGGCAAGCTCTGACCTTCTTTTTTTTCCAACCCAGGAATTAGGAAAGATAAATCCGACTTGGTAAAAGGGGAAGGGGAAAGGGGAAAATAAAAATAAAAAATAAAGAGTGAATCATATACAAACAACTCTTTCTCACACAAGGGCTGTGCAAATAGTTGGTGTGACTCAAAACAGATAAGAGGAGGAGGAGGAGGTAATTTTGCTTGGCAGCGGGATTTGTTTGGGAGAAAAATCAATTTTTATGCCAACTTTAGGTCAAGATCATTCTGCTCAACCAGCAGAACTTCAGCCTGGAGAGAAAACAAACAGGAACTAAAATCAAGCCCCGCTTCAAAGGGTTACAAAGCTCCATCTGCTGAGTTACCCAGCATTAGTTCCTTCTCAGCAAGAAGCAGAAGGAAAGCAGAAAGATTTTCTGCAATTCACCTCATCAGAAACTTTTAATAAAATACAGGCGGTCCTCGATTCGCGACGTTTGGCTTAGCAACTCTTCGACGTTCCAGCGGCGTTGGGAAAAAAAAAAGCGACTTATCACCCTTTCTCACACTTAGGGCCGTTGCGGCCTCCCCGGGGTCAGGTGATCAAAATTCAGATGCCTGGCAACTGACTCA
This sequence comes from Azemiops feae, assembly GCA_023970755.1. Lineage (NCBI taxonomy): Eukaryota > Metazoa > Chordata > Lepidosauria > Squamata > Viperidae > Azemiops > Azemiops feae. Next base: position 3,713 of record JALGBA010002480.1, read on the forward strand.
TATTTATGACGGTTTGCCGTGTCCCGGGGTCACGTGACCCCCTTTTGCGACCTTCTGACAGGCAAAGCCCACGAGGGAAGCCAGATTCACTTAACAACCGTGTTACCGACTTAGGAACGGCTCGATTCACTTAACAACGGTGGCAATGAAGGTCGTAAAACGGGGCAAAACTCATCTAGCCGATGTCTCACTTAATAACATAAATGTTGGGCTCAATTGTGGCTGCAAGGCGAGGACTACCTGGATGTTAGTTGGAAAAGGGACTGCCAGATTTCTGAATTTTTTATTTGTTTTGTTTTTAATTTTGCCCCCTACCCTAGACTGTGATGGTTCTTCTCTTACAACAGCAGCAAACAAGGAATCCATCGTGGAGAGAAATTGACTTACGGACACAAAATTTCCACTCTTAAGGTAGACATTTCCTAAGTGGGTTTTGCCCCATTTTACAACAGTTCTTAAGTGAATCACTGCAGGGGATAAGTTACTAACCCAGTTGCCCAGCTTCCCCCATTGACTTTGCTTGTCAAACCGTCGCAAAAAGGGATCACGTGACTTCGGGACGCTGCGACCGTCGTAAGTATGAACCAGTTGCCAAGCGTCTGAATTTTGATCCCGGGATCATGGCGACGCTGACAAAGGTCGTAAGTGTGAAAAACTTTTCTCGGTGCCGTTGTAACTCTGAACGGCCACTAAATGAACTGCCGTACGTCCAGGGGGCCAGCTGTATTGCTATTTTAGTAAAGTGCGTGCGTGCGTGCGTGCGTGTGTGTGTGTCTTGTGTAAAATGCAATTTCTCACCCTACAGAACGCTAAGCTCAGAAGAGCTTCCGTCGAGTAAACACCACCGTTTTTAAAAGAACTAACTTCCGGGGCCCTGGGATGTTCAAATGTGCCAGTTCAGCAAAGTTAAAAAATAAATAAAAAATACTTCAGCCAGCAAGTGAAAAGAGGGGGGGGGGGGAGAAAAAGGCCGGTTCTGAAAGATGACAAATTATTAAAAGTTGTGGGTCCTCCTACGCAAGGTTTAAACGTTAACGCAGTAGCATGACAATCTGGCCTCCCATTTTTAGAATGAGCAACGAACACTCCTTCCCAATCCTGACCTTTGTTCCGCCAGAGTTACTAATTCTTTAGAAAGCTCATTTGAAACACGGTCAGAAATGGTTGCGGTCAGCACAATTGCTGGGTCAGCCAACGTACCAAAATTATTTCACAGGGTCTGCATCTTTGGGAAAGTTCCTGGGGGCCAGAGTCTGTATTTTCACTATTCCCAACATAAAATGTTATTATTGATTGTTTGATGTTCAAATTAGGATGGCATTTAGACAAGATGGTCTTCACAGATTGTAGCCCTGATAATTCTACAGCTGCTATATTCACTAGTCAGTTCTTATAACTCTTGTAATTCCCCAAGGAGAAATTTCCTGACAGTGAGAACAGTTAACCAGTGGAACAGCTTGCCACTAGAAGTTGTGGGTGCTCCATCACTGGAGGTTTTTAAGAAGAGATTGGACAACCATTTGTCTGGAATGGTATAGGGTTTCCTACTTGAGCAGAGGGTTGGACTAGATGACCTCCGAGGTCCCTTCCAACTCTGCTATTCTGTTTATAAAGTACTTCAATCCATCCAGTTTTGACACTCAACAGCAACCATTTTTAAAACGGAGAGTCCTAGCTATCAGCGCTCAAACCGAGATGAAGTTTATCAGCAACAAATACATCTTTTAACTTGGTTGGCTAAGAACAAAATTGTTTTTCAACTTGACCAATGCCTGTCAATGAGTTTGACCCCATGCTCAGGAAAGAGCCAGATTTAAGCTGGTGGATTCCGTGGCCAAATATGGACGCTTCCACCATCTGCCATTATCATGTCACTAGAAAAGAATATTTCTAGCTCAGGGCTGAAATGAGGGGTCCCGGGTGCTCTCTGAGCTTGGTGGCTTTCTTGCAGACGTTTCATGAACCAAACTAGATAACATCATCAGGAATGGGATTTATGGAGAGGAGGAGGAGGAGAAGGAGGAGGACTGTGGGGTCCTTGGTGCTCTCTGAGATTGGTGGCTTTCTCGCAGACGTTTCATGACCCAACTAGGTAACATCATCAGTGCTAGAAGAGAGGGTGTGTGTGTTAGTGCAGGCATCTAGTGCAGCCTCTAGCTCTGATGATGTTACTTAGTCTGGGTCATCCGAAAGGAAGCAACCAAGCTCAGAGACCACCAAGGACTCCACAATTTTATTTTTGGTTTCTATTTTGGCCAATCAATAACCCATCTCTTGCAAACAGCAAGGGGGGGGGAGCAAGTTAGTTTCCTAACCAACTTAGTATCCTAACTGAGCAGAAGAGGAGAAATGGAGGAGACACACCTCAGCAAGGGAGGTCTACTCCCTCTTTGATGGCACTATGAGGACCGTGGAGCCTTTGCAAATGCAGAGGAAGTAGCCAGGGGTGTTGTGCACGTTGGCAGCTGACAACTGAACTATGGGCTTCTGGAACCCCCTCCTCAAATAAGTTAAGACTCACATGCTGACAGGAATAGAATTTCTTCTATCCTTTTGACCAGAGAGAAACACACACACACACACACCCCATCACAATGCTGTTTCAAGGAGGAAGAAACTGCCACAAGACACGGCAGAAAGGACGCTGCCATAAGAAACACGAACAAGACCAAGCCAGCTGTAGAGTTGGCAAACCTACAGCAGACAATACAGACGGTCCTCCGTTTACAACCGTTTGTTTAGTGACATTATGGCACTGAAAAAAGCGACTTATGACCGTTTTTTCCACACATACGACCGTTGCAGAGTTCCCCACGATCAGGCAGTCAAAATTCAGACCCTTGGCAACGGACTCACATTTACGATGGTGGCAGTGTCCCTGGGGGCCGTGTGATCCCCTTTTGCAACCTTCTGACAAGTAAAGTCAAGGGGGGGGGAAAAGCCGGATCCGCTTAACGACCGGAGTTACTAATCAACTGCAGGGATTCCCTTAACGGCCGTGAAAAGAAAAGTCGTAAAACGAGGCAAAATTCACTTAACAAATGTCTCACTGAACAACAGAGATTTGGGGCTACCTCGTAGTCGTACGTCAAGGGCTACCTGTAGCAGAATAACAGTTGGAAGGGACCTTGGAGGTCTTCTAGTCCAACCCCCTGCTCAGGCAGGAGACCCTATACCACTTCAGACAAGTGACTGTCCAGTCTCTTCTTAAAAACTTCCAGTGTTGGAGCATTCACCGCTTCTGGAGGCAGGTTGTTCCACTGGTTAATTGTTCTCACTGTCAGGAAATTTCTCCTTAGTTCTAGGTTGCTTCTCTCCTTGGTTAGTTTCCATCTGTTGCTTCTCATTCCAACGTTTAAAAGCAAGGAGAAATAAATGCAGACTTCCTAAGAAGTCAACAGTTCAGCAGATGGAGAAGAAAGCTTCGACATTTCAGCGTGTCCACTGGAGGAAGTTCTTTGCAGGCTACAATATTATCTGAAAGAGCCCTCCACGTCTCATGTACCGTGTGGTTTGCAAACACAAGAGTCGTGCACAAACGAAGGCTAATTTCTGGGAAACCTGCCAGCTCAACACAATAATGTAACTCAAAAATAATAATAATAATAATAATGTTGTATTTGCAAATACGTGCTTACAGGATATGAAGAAATTCAGATCGGACACAGCCAGAAAATAAAGGGACATCATTTCACAGGCATATTATACAGTATATCTGAAATGGTCTAGGGCAGGGGTAGGCAAACTTGGCTCTTTTATGACTCGTGGACTTCAACTCCCAGAATTCCTGAGCCAGCACAGCTTGGCTGTTGAAGTCCACGAGTCGTAAAAGAGCCAAGGTTGCCTACCCCTGGTCTAGGGTCTCCTGCTTGAGCAGGGGGTTGGACTAGAAGATCTCCAAGGTCCCTTCCAGCTCTGTTCGGATTGATTGATTGATATCGAGGCTCCAAGCTTCTGTAGATTTCGTATTTCTTCTTCACATACCATTTGGGTCTCTCCTGTTGTGCCAGGTAAAACGTGCAAAGCCACCACCATCCTTTGGCTGGGTCCGTTTTGGTCGTCCACATTGTCAACCAAAGGAGGGTGCATATTTTCAACTTTTCCAGTATCCTACATCACACAACGTCTTACAGTATAAAATGGGGAATGAAAGTGAATAAAATTTGGCCAGAGGTCTCAATAGAGAAGTATATTTGTAGCTCAGGGTTCAACTGTGGAGTCCTTGGTGCTGTCTGAGCTTCGCGGTTTTCTTGCAGACGTTTCATGACCCAACTAGGTAAGATCATCAGTGCTGGAAGGGAGTGGAGTTTATGAAGGGGAGATGGAGGAGGAGGAGGAGGAGGAGGAGGAGGAGGACGACGACGACTCTGGGGTCCTTGGTGCTCTCTGAGCTTGGTCGTTTTCTTGCAGACATTTCATTACCCAAGTAGGTAACGTCATCAGTTCTGGAAGGGAGGGGAGTTTATGGAGGGGAGATGGAGGAGGAGGAGGAGGAGGAGGAGGAGGAGAGGATGGAGGGAAGTAGAGAGGAGCAGAAAGAAGAAGAAGAAGAAGAAGAGGAAGAAGAAGAAGAAGAAGAAGAAGAAGAAGAAGAAGAAGAAGAAGAATAAGAAAAGAGAATGAAGAAGAGAAGAGAAGAAGAAGAAGAGAAGGAGAATGAGAAGGGAGAAGGAGAAGGAGAAGAGAAGGATAAGGAGCAAGAGAAGGTAAGGAGAAGGAGAAGGAGAAGGAGAAGGAGAAGGAGAAGGAGAAGGAGAAGAAGAAGAAGAAGAAGAAGAAGAAGGAGAAGGAGAAGGAGAAGGAGACTGGAGTCCTTGGGTTCTCTGAACTTGGCTTTCTTGCAGACACTGCACCACCAAACTAGATTAACTTCCTCAATGCTAGAGAACAGACCTCACTCCCCTCTAGCACTGATGAGGTTACCAAGTTCAGTAACTAGCCATTTGTCTGAAATGGCATCCGGTCTCTGGCTTGAGCAGGGGGTTGGACTAGAAGACCTCCCAGCTCCCTTCCAACTCTGCGACTGTTATTCCGTGACTCTTGCATATCCCACGATGGCTTGAGATTCAAGTCCTTGACAGAGTTCCTAGCAGAGGCCCAAATTAGGCAAGCAACAACAAGGGATCTCTCCATCTGGTGAATAATTCATTTCTTCAAAAAAATAATAATTATTAGCCGGTCAGTCAAAAGAGCAACGGGAGTCAAAATAGAACAACCCCCCCCCCCAACTCTCTCTGAACTCTCCCCTCCGAAAACGATGCAGCTTGTGGTCTTCAAAACAACTTGGAGGCTGCTGATCATTCACCAGAGTTCAAAGGGCAGGGGGGAAAAAACAGCAGCCATTTTTGATACGGGTGGGGGGGGGGAAAGCCGATTTCAGGCCCAGCATCCCACTTGCGTTTTGTAGGCCATCGTGAGAACAAGGAGAGCTGGGACTTTTGGATTGCAAGACCTAGCGAGCGATTTAAGGGATTACCCGTTGGACCTTGTGGAAGAACAGCCATATTTGGCCGCTCAGTTTTGGAGAAAAAAACACTTCTCTTTCTTCCTCGAAAAAAAGGGAGTTGGCTGGCAGCTCCTTGCGTATCGCAACGGTTTCCGTCCCCCTTCTTCTTCTTCGCCCAACCGTGAAGAGGCTGAAGGTTGTCCACAATTCAGATTATTCCTTAGACTTTGGAAGTCTTGGGGTGTGTGGTTTACATAACTCTCACCTTGGCATCGACCTACTTCAAACCAGGGGACTGTTAGTTTTGACAAAAGAAGGGATCTAGCAACACCTGACAATTGATCTAGGTAAGTGACGTATGACCGTCACCGAGCCTGCAATTTTGGTCGTAAGCCGTGAGGGTCTAAAGAAGATTATCACGTAACCGTGCCCAGTTTTACAACCTCTTCTGTGGTGGTCATTAAATGGACAGGGCAATTGCAAAGTGAATGCCACATGTTCAGTGAATCCCTTGTTTGCTGTGGGGTAGGTTTCCACACACACACACACACATCCCAGAAAACAGAGATAAACACTGGTTTGTGGAGAAAACATTGTGATTGCAGGATGCTGCAAACAAACATAAATGGAACGAAGGTGATCAAAGGCCTGGAGACCGAAACATACGAAGAACGGTTGCAGGATTTGGGTTTGGCCAGTCTAGAGAAAAGAAGGCCCAGGGGGGGACATGATAGCGGTCTTCAAGTATTTGAGGGGCTGCCCCAAAGAAGAGGTAGGGGATCAACTTATTTTCCAAAGCACCTGAGGGCAGGACAAGGAGCAACGGATGGAAACTAATCAAGGAGAGAAGCAACCTGGAATTAAGGAGAAACTTCCTAACAGTGAGGAACAATTAACCAGTGGAACAGCTTGCCACCAGAAATCATGGGTGCTCCATCACTGGAGGTTTTAAAGAAGAGACTGGACCGCCACTTGTCTGAAATGGTATAAGCTCTCCTGCTTGAGCAGGGGGCTGGACTAGAAGACCTCCAAGGTCCCTTCCAGCTCTATTCTGATTGAACTGAAGTCAGTTGCTGAGCGGCCAAAACGAGGTCATGTGATTGCATTTGGTAGTGGATGTCACGGTTTTGAATCCGGGGTAAGTCCCTTTTTTCAGACTGTGTTGTAACTTTGAACAGTCACTAAAAAAAATCGGTCGTAAGTTGAGGATTACTTTGGTGTGGAGTCCTTCGCCAGATGCCCTTTCATAACATTTGTGAGTCAGAAAAAGTGCTTCCATGTTCCTTCTGGTTTCTTACAACCACAGACTACTACACAGATCACTACACGTAGTCCTCTAATTACGGCAGGTCGTCTACTGGCAGTTCGAAGTTACAACAGCTCTGAAAAAAAGTGACTTGTCACCCTTTTTCACACTTAACAGCCGTTGCAGCCTCCCCTGCGGTCACGTGATCAAAATTCAGAGGCTTGGCAACTGACATGTACTTAGGACGGTTGCAGCCTCCCGGAATCACGTGATCCCCTTTTGCGATCTTCCAACAGGCAAAATCAATGGGGGAAGCCAGGTTCACTTAACAACCAGGTTACTAACTTCACAACTGCGGTGATTCACTCCTGTGGCAAGAAAGGTTGTAAAAAGGGATCGGAACACACTTCGCATCTGTCTTGCTTAGCAAAGGGAATTTTGTGCTCAACTATAGTCGTAAGTCGAGGATCACGTGTAATCCCCACCACAGACTAATTCTGCGCCAACGTCTCCCAGCTTGGAAGAAAGAGTTACTCGCCCTCGGGGGGGATTTTCCATTTTTAATAAGCGCAGGTAATCCTCGAATTACAACCGTTCTTTTGGTGACCGTTCCAAGTTACAACAGTGCTGAAACAAAAGGGACTTACCCCCATTTTTCACGCTTACGACCGTTACGGCATCCCCGGGGTCATGTGATTTACATTCAGACGCTTGACAATTGGTTCGTACTGACGACGGTCGCGGCGTCCCTGGGGGGGGAGTCACGCGATCCCCTTTGCCGACCTCCTGACCGCCATAGTCAACGGGGGAAAGCCGGATTCACTTAACAACCGTGTTACTAGCTTAACATCTTCAATGATTCACTTAACCATGGTGGCGAGAAAAGTCGTAAAAGGGGGCAAAACTCCCTTAGCCAATTTCTCGCTTTGCCCCGTAAATTCTGGGCTCCGTTGCGGTCGTAAGGTGAGGACTACCTGTATCAAGGGACTTATTGTGGGTTCTAAAGTTAGCAGCTTTTCCACCTGCTTAAATATCAGCTGTGTTTATTGTTTCAGGCGTTTATCCTGTACTTAATCCTAACTCATTCACCGTTTCAAGGCCAAAATTGCCTCTGAGCTCAAAACACCACCGGCCAAATGACTATCACGGCTGTCTTCTATACGCTACAGCTGAAAAAAAAAATCATACCTGAAAGGGAACAAGGACAAGGACAACTCTATAATGATAATAAAGTTGGAAGGGACCTTGGTGGTCATCTAGTCCAACCCCCTGCTCAGGCAGGAATTCTAAAAGTCAAAAGCATATCTCTAATTTTTCTCTAAAGTACCTGCCAATCATTTATGACATTCCTTTTTTCTTTTCTTTTTTTTAGAAAATTTTATTGATTTTTCTAGTTTTACATTTAAATATTTGAAAAGCGACGTGGCAGCTGAGTTGGTCAATAATTCAATAACATACAAATAAATATCTTTAGTACAAATCTCAAACTATTACATGAAATATTTCGTCTCTTTTCCCCTTGGCATTTACTGTCTCCTATTTAAATTAATACAATTCTTATTATGTCGATTAAATAAAAAATAACTTTCTTACATTTATCAATAATTTTTACTTTATACATATCCTAGTTGTTTTAACATTCGATCTTTTTAGACGATCAATGCCCTGGTTAGTTTTTCCCCCAATTTTTAGTTTTCCCATGAATGGGAATATGAGATAGTAGATATTAAGAGAAAAAGAGAGGAAGTATTACAGTATGTTGAAATAAGAGAAATTTTGGTTACTAAATTTAAGATATTGGGAAATTACCAGAAAACAAGAATATGATATTGTATTATTAATTAGTTGATGTAAGATGGTGAGAATTCAAATAGATAAGATGTGTATCCTGAACATTAGATCTTGTGATGAATTGTCATAAAGGGAACTGGGGTTATTTAAAACTTGGAAATTATAAATATTAAACGTTACATTTATGATATTCCTACTCACACGCGGGTGCAACAGTTCATTTAGTGACCGTTCAAAGTTACAACGGCACTGGAAAAAAAGGGACCGTTTTTCACACGACCGTTGCTGCATGTCCCACGGTCACGTGATCACAATTCCGACAACCGACTCGTATTTATGACGGTTGCAGCGTCCCCCCCAGGATCCCCTTTGGCGATCCCTTTGGACAAGCAAAGCCACTGCGGGAATCCAGATTCACTTACCGACCGTGTTACTTCCTTAACAACTGCGGTGAAAGGTCGCAGAAAGGTCGTAAAATGGGGCAAAGCTCACTTAACAACTGCCTGGCTTAACAACGGAAAGTTTGGGCTTCGTTGTCAACGTTACCTGGATTTCAAAAAAAGCTTGAAACACACGACATTGAAGTCCTTGTTTGATGCCTTGTCATCTAGCTGATATTCCTATCGAAGTATAAAAATTTTCCTGGTGAAATATAGAGTTTATGTTCTGGAGAACAGGTGAGAAGAAAAAGTCTCTAACGAAGAACTGAGGGTTAACATTTTGTTCCCGTTCAAGCCTGAAATTGCAGCTTCGCAGCCCGTCAGGACTGACGTTCAAAGAAGGGCTTGAAGATATTCATTTGATATTACTCCTGGTTCTGGATACAAAGGAGGAATATTTAATCCAGATGAAGTAGGTGTGTTCTCAGCCAGCCAAGCTAACCCAAGGAACCCCTAACTGCCTTGAGGACTGGAGGCTAAAGCATATAAGGAACAGTTGCTGGCATTGGGTATGTCTAGTAAGTTTAATGAAGAGAAGGACGAAGGGGGACAGGATAGCAGCCTTCCAATATCTCAGGGGCTGCCCCAAAGAAGAGGCAGTCAAGCTATTCTCCAAAGCACCAGAAGGCAGGACAAGAAGCAACGGATGGAAACTAATCAAGGAGAGAACCAACCTAGAACTAAGGAGAAATTTCCTGATAGTGAGAACAGTTAATCAGTGGAACGAGTTGCCTCCAGAAGTTGTGGGTGCTCCATCATTGGAAGTTTTTAAAAAGACGCTGGACAGCCATTTGTCTGAAATGTTATAGGGTTTCCTGCTTGAGCAGGGGGTTGGACTAGATGACCTCCAAGATCCCTTCCAACTCTGTTATTCTAAGTATTCTAAATATTTCTAAAAGTCCACAAGTTTTAAAGTTTTCCCAGTTTGAAGGCCCCTGCTCCAGAACTTGATGATTTTGCAGAATAAAGCTGCATCAGACTTATCATCATCATCATCATCATCATCATCATCATCATCATCATCATCGTCATTTTGGAGAGATAAATGGAGGGAGCAGACCTTCAAAAAGTGTTTTGTAGCTCAGAGGTGAACTGGTCACCCACCAAAAACGGTGGTTTGTGAATGTCCGTTTCACCTCCACATCTGGGCCAATATCAGGTTGGGCGATATGAGTAGTCCTTACGCTAAACGTTCATTTAGTGACCGTTCAAAGTTACAACGGCACTGAAAAAAGGTTTTTCCACATTTAGGAGCATCATCCCCCATAGTCAGGGGATCAAAATCCGGGCACTTGGCAACTGGCATGTACTTATGACTGTTGCAGCGTGACAGGGTCACGTGCTCAACATTTGAAACCTTCCCAGCCGGCTTCTGACAAGCAAAGCCAATGGGGGGAGCTGAATTCACTTAACGACCTCATGGTTCGCTTAACAACAGTCCAAAAAAGGTCACAAACCGGGCTAAGATAGGCCAGGGTGGGTGAGCATTCGAAAAGGAGACCACTAAGAAACAGCAGAGCTACATGATGGGCATAAAAGTTTTTTGCTACACGACGGGCGTAAAAGTTAAAACACACACACACACACACACACACACACAAACCAGGAGGACAAAAGGGCGAAGAAAACCCTTTCCCTGTTACTGAAATTCCAACATATTTATCTCTTAATATTTATTAGTCCTGCCCATAATTCAACCCTGCCCGTAAATCAGTGCTTCTCAATCTCGGCAATCTCTTTAAGACTTCAACTCCCAGAATCCTCCAGCCCTTCAACTTGCCTTCACTTAATCATGTAATTTCTATGGTTCTAAACTGCACCGTCTTCATAACTTACGAAGTACGATAACGCCGCCTTCCACTTCTCCAATCTATTCCTGACTTCACCCGTATAAAGAATGACTTACAAGGAAGCGGTAAGAGGCCAGCTACTCATATTTTGTCAAGGAACACCCTTCTCTGTACAACAGATAGGAAATGGAGTATTGGCGAGGTGTTGTTTTTTGTACACACAGAAGCTCTTTCTCCCCCCCCCCTCTACCGTGTTCCTTCTTTGCTGCGTGTCAGTGTATTTTACGGCTTGTTCAAACAATATTTGTGGTTTTTTTTTTTTATTTCTCATGTTCTTTGCCCTTACTGGTTTGTGTTCACACATTCTTCTCCACTGGTCTACTTGACTCCCAGAATCTGAATAACAGAATAACAGAGTTGGAAGGGACCTTGGAGGTCTTCTAGTCCAACCCCCTGCTCAGACAGGAGACCCTATATCATTTCAGACAAATGGTTGTCCAATCTCTTCTTGAAAACCTCCAGGGTTGGAGCACCCACAACTTCTGGTGGCAAGTTGTTCCACTGGTTAATTGTTCTTACAGTCAGGAAATTTCTCCTTAGTTCTAAGTTGCTTCTCTCCTTGATTAGTTTCCATCTGTTGCTTTGGAGAATAGGTTGACCCCCCCTCTTCTTTGTGGCAACCCCTCAAATATTGGAACCCTGGAGCTGGCATCTCTACCTACAGTTTCCCCCAATAATATCCTCATGAAATCACAGGTAACCAAATTCTAATGAGCAGGGGTGCCAAGACTGGATTTGATCTCCTTGGAAGATTTGATCTCCTTGAAATGGTAGAGGGTTTCCTGCCTGAGCAGGGGGTTGGACTAGATGACCTCCAAGGTCCCTTCCAACTTTATTATTAGTATTAAGATAGAGGAAGAAAAGAGACACGTGTACAACGACGTTATTTCGGCTACTGCAAAGCTGATGAAGCTCTTGATGAATGAGGAGCCCTTGACCAAGCCAATCGTGTAAAATCCAAGAATTTTACGCGCAGTGAAAGTCTGAAAACAAGTCAAACGGGGAAACCAGATTGACTTAACAACCGTGTTACTAACTGAACCAGTGACTTATGACCATTTTTCACACATATGACCATTGCAGCATCCCCAGGGTCACGTGATCAGAATTCAGACACTTGGCCACTGGTTCGTACTTACGACGGTCGCAGTGTCCCGGGGTCACATCATCTCCTTTGGCGACCTTCTGACAAGCAAATGGGGAATCCAGATTCACTTAACAACCGTGTTACGAATTGAACCAGTGACTTATGACCATTTTTCACACTTACGATGTTCAGACGCTTGGCAACTGACTTGTACTTATGACGGTTGCAGTGTCCTGGGCTCATGTTATCCCCTTTCGCCACCTTCTGACAAGCAAAGAGAATGGGGAAGCCAGATCCACTTAACGATGGTGTCATTAACTTAACAGTTCCAACGATTCCGTTTTCAACAGTGGCCAGAAAAGTCGTAAAATGAGGCAAAACTCCCTTAGCAAATGTTTCACTTAGCAGCCTAAACTTTGGGCTCTATCGTGGTCGTATGTCAAGGATTACCTTTATATCGTCAGCCAGGGGGAAGAGGAAAAAATAGCGTGGTTCTCAATTGTTCCCTCTGGCTTTAAATAAACAGGGGAAATGGGTGGATGGCACCCTCATTTAATTTAGTAATTAGGTGACTCTAGACTTTGTTGCCTTAAGTGGAGTTAAGTTTCAGATCTTGATGACAGTCAAAGTCCTCATCAAGTTTTTCAACCTTCAGGTCTTCCACCATGGCCTTCTTGCAGCACCTCCCTCGACACAGGAATACAAGTCTTACCAGTGAGGAAGCCAGAACTTCCTACTAGAAGGAGTAAGCTAAGGCATGTGCGAGTGTAGTCCTGTTGGTGGACATACTTATACATTAAATCATTCAAATCATTTAGTTTCCACTAAAAAAAACACAACCCGACAACATTCACACCCTCTGCATTAGTCTCCTGAAAGAAGATTCTTCACTTCAGTTGCTCCCTACAAAGAAATGTCGCTTCAGGACCTTTTTTGTGTACGTGCTCAAGTGTAACTGACTGGAACTCAGTCAACATGTTTGCCTTAGACAAATAGCGTGGCGGCAATCGTGACTTCACTCATAACATCGGAACAGAGCCCAAGATTTCTCCCGTCACTTGTGGACGTTCTCAATTTTCCTATTCTATTAGCCAACTCATCACGGCAACTCATCACAGCCAACTTGCCACAACCAACTCGTCACGGCCAACTCTTCATGGCCAACTCTTCACGGACAACTTGTCACAACCAACTTGTCACGGCCAACTTGTCATGGCCAACTCATCACGGCCAACTCGTCACGGCCAACTTGCCATGGCCAACTCGCTGTGGGACAACTCACAGCAGGGCAAGAATTACACTAATATCAAAGAAGTGGCGGAATAGAATCATAGAATAAAATAAATAAATAAAATAATTTTTAAAACTTATTTTAAATCATGAAATTGAATTGTTCAATTGCCTCGCAGCAAGTTGTCCCCATGGCGAGTTGTCCCATTCCCTCTTCCAGAATGGCTGTTCTCTTCAACCTCACATGGACCTATTTCAGATTCGGTTATCTTACCAAAACAAAAACGAAAAACAGCAGCTCTTCCACAAAATTCTGCCCTGAACAAAAAAAAATATGTATGACTATTGAAGATGGTTATGTACCATCCAGTTGGTGTTATTTTTAGTAAGCACCCAGATGGACCTTCTCCAAGGTGATCTGTCCTAGCCTGGACCTTCAAGTTTTCAACGGTGCTCTTTGTACCACTGTAGTTTCGTCCATCTTCTTTATGTCTGTGGAGATTCTCAGTCATCCAGGTCATGGCTGTCCCACAGGTGCTTTTTCAAGTCAGAACTGAAGAAGCTTCTTGAATGAGAAGCGAAACAACTTCAAGGAAAAAAACAAAGTCTCGTTGCCTTTCGAAAAAGGCAACTTTGGGGTCCATCTTCTTTGCCGCTAACTAGATGTCTTCGCATAATGTCCCCAAAAGTGAGACTGCGGTCTACTCTTATGTTACGGTGCAATCAGAGCTTAACTGTTCTCCAATTACTATAGAGAGCTCTGCCATTTTTTTTTCAATTACTGGCTTAAACACTGTAAAAAAATAAAACAAAATGGCTAAGCCTCTTTAAAAAAAAAAAGAAAGAAAGAAAGAATATTGACATTTGATCGTGTCAAGCACACTTGATCTGGAGCGGCTAAAATTCCAGCACCTTGAAAATGAAAGGTCTTAAGATGGAAAGGAAGTGCATCCAGTTTGGGTGGCGAGCATAAGCTGAAATCCAAAGCAGATTTATCGTTTCCAGCTTTGAACCGGTTGTCCTTGACAATTGAGTCCAAAATTGCTGTTGTTAAGTGAGATGTTTGTTAAGGGAGTTTTGCCCCATTTTATGACTTTCCTTGCCATGCTGGTTCAGCGAATCACTGCAGTTGTTAGCAACCAGGTTGTTAAGTGAATCTGGCTTTTCCCCATTGGCTTTGCTTGTCGGAAGGTCACGTGACCCCGGTGTCACGGCGACCGTCATAAATAGGAATCAGTTGCCGAGTGGCCGGATTTTGCTTACGTGACCATGGGCATGTTGCAAGAGTTGTTATTGTGAAAAACGGTCATAAGTCACTTTTTTTAGTGCTGTTGTAACTCCGAATGGTCACTAAACAAACTCTTCCTAAGTCAAGGGCTAGTTGTATTTTATTCTGCTTTTCTGTTAAGGAACTCCGTGTGATTTTTGTCTGTCTCAAAACATCCAATGAGCTTCAAAGTCAAAGGGAAGTCTTAACCAAAGACACCCAAATTCTACGTCAGCCTTTTAACCAGAAAATGGACGCTAGACAAAATGTATGGACGGCTGCCTTTGCAGTTAACTAAAGTTAGGGTTTTTATTTTACATTTCCATGTTAATAATGGGATTTAAAAAAAAACGGTTTTCAGGCCGATGTAGGCTGATCGTTAGAAGCCAACTTCAGCAGACTGATCAACTGGTAGTACAAACCAACCAACCAACTCAAAAGGGCCCCAAACTCAGTTAGAAAAAAACAGCCCGTGCTTCCAAAGAAGAAATGCAATACAACAAACTTAGTTTACAACCTTAAACACTTTACAGGGAAATAAGTCGTGTTAGATACAATCGTATTTGCTACCAGATGGGTTCACGTAGACAGTTGTGGCTGAACTTGAAAAAGCTAAGCAGTCAAACTTGGTTAGTACTTGGAGGGGAGACAACCCAGGCTGTAAACTAGGCAGAGGTTGGTGGGGAAAGGAGAATGTCCTTAAAAGCAACATCAAATAATATCTATTTTGGTGCCAAGCGAGCTACACAGACTTATCCATGTTCGTCAAGAGTCAGCTCAAACAAAGCTTTACTTTGTAAAGTACTTCCAAGACGCCATTGTGTGATTTCTCCTAAACCCACTTTAATTCTTCTGATTATCACTTTTAAAGACCATATAATTGTGGTTTTCAGCTGTGCCTTTCCAAACCCCAAGCGAAAGGTTTATAAAAATGTTAAGTATGACTATTTCGTATGCCCCTCTCCTTTTTTTCGTATTGAAATTCTAAAAGCAGGCAGAAATGGAGCTGATCTAAATCAACGTATTTAAATTACAGGTGGAAATGCCTTCAATCTGAAGCTTCGTTTTTTTGATAATAGTTTTCTTTAAGGCCACTTCAAACGTGCTAATCCTATTCCTGAAGACACAGCATTATGGAAAAAAATGTCTTTTTTTTTTTAACTTGTATTATTTCAATGTAAAAGTTGTTCAATCCGGCTGCTACCGATTCTAAATAATCTGATTTACCATTTGAAATACCAAAAAGAAAAGAAAAAGAGAGGGGGGGGGAATAAAAGGACAGCGCGCTATTCGATATATGGATTGTGCTTTAGGAAACCAATTGCAGTGCACTTTCCCCAGGCAACAGAAATTCTGAAGTTTGGCCCAAAGCATTTCTATAATCTACTGTACCAGCAAGAGAGAGAGAAGAAAGAAAAGAAAAGAAAAACAGAAGAAAAATCATGAATAGAAAAATAACTCTCTGCTTGATTACTGTAGTTTGTACAATGCATTTAGAGAGCAGCAACACAATTGGCAAAAATGAGGTTTTTGCCTTTGCCACGGGTAACGGCTATCAAAACTTAAATATATATATACAGCGAGAGACGTTATACAGTTTACCTAGCCTGTATGTCACTGCATATGGTGTAGTCTCCAATTACCAGCAAAACATCCTTCCTCAACCCTCTAAGAAGGAAAAGTTTTCTTACTACCGCTTGGACGTTCGATTCGGTTTTAAAGCGCCAGTTAAAACCTCCCCAGAAATTGCTGATTGGAAGGCTTCTGTTGCACAAACGGATTATTTAACAGAAACCTGATACAGAATCCAGAGGGGAACTTCAATCCAGGCTGCAAACCGCTGCACATTGGCAAGCCCTAGACCTATGGATACCTGGTTACACCCCCCCTCCTTAAAAAAAAAAAGATATTAAAAAAAATCACAACCATCCACTCTGGGTGAACTTGTGTAAGTCAGGATTCCCTCCCTTTATTTCTTAAAAGGGTTTTGTGACTGCTTTCGTTTCCACGTCCCGGCCGTGCAAAGGACACCCCTTTTCATACCTGACTCTCGAAAAGAAGAAAAAAAAGCAAAATATCCAAACGTACCTGGCGAATACCTGGCGTTTTTGCCTGCTCACGTACTACGTTTTGCTGTTTCTCCTCCCACAGCCAGCTTGGCAGTGGAATGCCTTTCCAAGCTATGGCTGGCTGGGTTTTTGTAAATGTTTTACAGGAGGCTCACCAGCCCTCTCGTCCCACCCTTCTTGCAAACACAGTGGCACACACAGGCTCTAAGGCAACGAAAGCCACCCCAACCTTGCCTGCAGGTAACACAAACACAGAGCAAGGACTTTGAGTCGAAGGTTGAAAGTGGAGCAAGCGGCAGGGTGAGGCAGCCCTAAACGGGGGAAAGGAGAGTCAAAATTATTCCCAAGTCCTTGTGTCGGGCATAAAGTCGGATCACAGATCTCTCATTGTTCGATCGGTTCTGAAGTCAAGGCAGGTTGGACTGGAAAAACAACAACAACAACCGGCCAGGAACAATGAATAAAGAACAGGCCAGTAAATAGAATTCTGAATAATTTCTAAATATTGAGACCAAGACATCTCAATAGGGTTTTGTTTTGTTTTTAAAGAAAAAAAAATGAGCAATTTGTAATAAACAATCTGAAGGCGAGAAGGCTGGAGGGGAAAAAAAAAAGGGAATGGGAACACAAAACTTTCACTGATAAGATGCACACAATACACCAATGTGTGTGAGCACACTTACACACACACACACACACACGTGTTTTCCCGTAAGGCAGTCTGTCTTCCTTCGCTGCCAGTTTTTCACGTCTACCCCGAGTTAAAACTCTACCACTTTTCAAACCGGACTTTCTGCATTCCATTCTGGTTAAAAATTACACAAAGAGAACAGAAACCAGCTCCGCCACTATCCAAAAAAGGATCTGAAATGACAAGGTCCTTGCGGCAGGCCCAAAGATCAACCTTCCCAAAACTGAGCTTCCCCAAACGTGTTGGATTTAACGCCCATCATCCCCAGCCGGGACTTTGATTAGGCAGCCCAATCCACCAGGAAGGTGACCCAAGTATGGCAGAAGGTCTTCTGATCAAGCCGGATGTGGTAGTTGAAACTCACAAACTACAGTTTCACAGTCTCAACTTGGGCCCCTCACAGCGTGTCGGACTACGACATCCATGATCCTCCTCCTGTGGCCCGAATGGATAACTGACTGAGCTGATGGAAGTTGTAGTCTGACGCAAGCAGATGGGGATGTGGTTTGAGCTTGCTGCGAGTATCTCACCCGCTTCCTTCAAGTTCTGCACAGTTCTTTCCTGTCCCCCTCCCCTT
This sequence comes from Azemiops feae, assembly GCA_023970755.1. Lineage (NCBI taxonomy): Eukaryota > Metazoa > Chordata > Lepidosauria > Squamata > Viperidae > Azemiops > Azemiops feae. Next base: position 21,407 of record JALGBA010002480.1, read on the forward strand.
GTGAGACTGTTGCCATATTTAAGCCACAAAACTATTCCCAAGCAAAATATGGACTCCCTCTGCATTCCAAAGCTATTATCATCAGTGACACAAATAGCCAAAAGGTAATTTTGTTATTAAGAAGGCCAAGGGTGGAGAGTCCTCTAACCTAGTGAATATTTGAGTTTTGGATGTCATCCTTGACACAGTCCACAGATGGTCCAAGCCAACCTCCTACATAGAATATAGAATAATAGGGTTGGAAGGGAATCTTTGTTGTTGTTGTTAGTTGTGAAGTCGTGTCCGACCCATCGTGACCCCATGGACAACGTTACTCCAGGTCTTCCTGTCCTCTACCATCTCCTGGAGTCCATTGAAGCTCACGCCTGCTGCTTCAGTGACCCCATCCAGCCACCTCATTCTCTGTCGTCCCCTTCTTCTCTTGCCCTCCATCTTTCCCAGCATTGGGCTCTTCTCCAGTGAGTCCTTCCTTCTCATTAGGTGGCCAAAGTACTTGAGTTTCAACTTCAGGATCTGGCGATAGATAGATAGATAGATAGATAGATAGATAGATAGATAGATAGATAGATAGATAGATAGATAGATAGATAGATAGATAGATAGATAGATAGATAATAGATAGATAGATGATAGATAGATATAAAGAAAGAGATAATAGATAGATGATAGATAGATATAAAGATAGATAATAGATTAGATAGATAGATAGATAGATTATAGATAGATAGATAAAGAAAGAAAGATAATAGATAGATAGATAGATGATAGATAGATAAAGAAAGATAATAAATAGAGAGAGAGATAAATAGAGAGATAGATAGAGATAAAGATAGATAGATAGATAGATAGATAGATAGATAGATAGATAGATAGATAGATAGATAGATAGATAGATAGATAGATAGATAGATAGATAGATAGATAGATAGATAGATTTGTTGTTAGTTGCGAAGTGGTGTCCGACCCATCGCAACCCCATGGACCACGTTCCTCCAGGTCTTCCTGTCCTCTACCATCTTCTGGAGTCCATTTAAGCTCAGGCCTACTGCTTCAGTGACTCCCTCCAGCCACCTCATTCTCTGTCATCCCCTTCTTCTATTGCCCTCAATCTTTCCCAGCATCAGGCTCTTCTCCAGTGAGTCCTTCCTTCTCACTAGGTGGCCAAAGTACTTGAGTTTCAACTTCAGGATCTAGTGATCCTATACCGTTTCGGACAAATAGCTGTCCAGTCTCTCCTTGATGGAGCACCCACAACCTCTGGAGGCAACTCTTTCCACTGATTAGTTGTTCTCACTATCAGGAAATTCTAGTTTCTAGGTTGGACCTCCCTTTCATGATCATCCACCCGTTCCTTCTTGTCCTGACCTCGGGTGCTTTGGAAGACAAGTTGACTCTCCCTCTTGTCTGGGACTAGCTCCTCAAGTCCTGGAAGACTGCTATCATGTCACCCCTATCATCCTTCTCTCCGTTGGACTAGATAGACATAATTCCTGCAACTGTTCAACGCATGTCTATAGAGATTCTCCATCATCCAGGTCAGAGTTATCCCAAAGGTGCTTTTTCACGAGGCACCTGGACTTCCTTGTTCTTCTCTGAAGATGTTTCACTTCTCATCCAAGAAGCTTCTTCAGCTCAACGTCCAGTCCCCTAATCATCCTTGTTGCTCTTCTCTGAACCCTTTCTAGGGTCTCAATGTCTTTCTTTCTTTTCTTTTCTTTTTTGTATCATGGTGACCAGAATTTGAGGCAGTATTCCAAGTGTGGTCTTACCAGCACAGCATAAAGCGGTACTATCACTTCACATGATCTGGAAACTATTCCTCTGTTGATGCCACCTAGGATGCAATTAGGCTTTTTAGTAAGGATAGGGGTAGAAAGAATAGAATAGAACTGGAAGGGACCTTGGAGGTCTTCTAGTAAAGCAGGAGAGCCTATACCATCTCAGACAAGTGACTGTCTAGCCTCTTCTTTAAAATCTCCAGTGATGGAGCACCCACGATTTCTGGAGGCAACTTCTGTTCCACTGGTTAATTGTCCTCACTGTCAGGAAGTTTCTCCTTAATTCCAGGTTGCTTCTCTCTTTGATCAGTTTCCAACCATTGTTTCTTGTCCTGCCCTCTGGTGCTTTGGAGAATAACATGACCCCTTCTTCTTTGTGGCAGCCCCTCAAATACTGGAACACTGCTATCATGTCTCCCCTATTTCTTCTTTTCTTTAAACTAGCCAAACCCAAGTCCTGCAGCCGTTCTTCCTATGTTTTAGTCTCCAGGCCTTTGATCCTCTTAGTTGCTCTTCTCTGAATTTTTTCCAAACTCTCAACATCTTTTTTGTAGTATAGTGACCAAAATTGGCTGCAGTATTCCAGGTGTGGTCTTATTAGGGTTTGATAAAGCAGTACTAATACCTCGCGTGATCTTGATTCTATGCCTCTGTTTATACAACCCAGGATTGTATTGGCTCTTTTGGCGGCTGTTGCACATTGCTGGCTCGTGGTGACGTGGTGTGGCGCCTGCTATCCCAAAGGTCGCTACAGGGATGTGAGCTGTGAGCACGGCAATGATCTTTTCACTCGTGTAGCAAACTTTGAGCTAGCAGGCACCAAAAAGACCGTTGCAGGCCATCTTAAAAAATCCTAGATTAATATAGAAAGGGGGAGAAAGGAAAAGAGCATTCAGGGACCCAGCCTTCAAACTACCAATGTCTCCTTAAACCAGGAACCAAATATGACACTGTAACGCAGGAGTGTGTACTGTGGCCCTTCCCTGCTTTTGGTTGCACTGGTGACATCAATGGAAAAGATAATCTCCACGCTCACAGCGTACCTGGCCCTGCAGCAGAGATACATTTTTATTTTTTTTTGCAGATCCACAAACACTTCCTTATGAGCAGGAACTGGGTGGTGGAGGGGACTAGCAGAGGTTGCAGATAGGAGGAGATTAAAAACAAGCAAGATACTCGGGCTACATGGGAGGGGGGGGGAGGAAAGAACCCAGGCACAGAAATGAAAATAGGGAAGGATCATGCAAACAGTCCACTCCCGTGGGCTGTCCTTACAGCAACTGTAACCATGCAAATTCTGAAGGAATATTTGGGTTTTAAAAACAAAAAAACAAAAAACATTTAAATCAACTAAGGGCGGACTGCGGCTCGGAAGATGGGAAGGCTTTGCATTTGCATAGATAGCTCTCATTCTAACGCAGTTCCGCGTTTTCCCTAAGAGAGCCCTCAACGGACGACACCGCAATTTTTTTAAAAAATAACATTTTATTAAGTTGTGAAGTAAGATACCAACTACAAAGCAAATAGCGGGACACAATGGGGAGGAAAAAGGGAGAAGGAAGTGAGGGACAGGGAGGAAAAAGAAAAAAAGAGACGGACTTCCGATTTCCCCTGTTGCAGTAGAATAGAGCAGAGGTCCCTCAGCCTTTTGGGCACCACCAGGGACCGGTTCCGTGGAGAGAGGTTTTTCCACGGACCGGAGGGTGCGTGGTTTTGTGTGCTGCCTGCATCCTGCGGAGGGGGCTTTGCTTGTTTGTACGGACCGGTTGCTGGCATGCCGCGGCCCGGTACCGGTCCATGGACCGGGGGTTGGGGAACCCCTGATCTAAGACGTTCAAATGGTAGAGATTATCCCGAGCTGAAAATAACTGACTCCACGATGACCACGTAAACGCGTTCCACACTGTGTTCTTTGTAACATCACCAGAGTGATTCTTGTGCCTTCTCGTGGGGCAGATTTTTGACTTCTCAATCTCTAGGGAAAGAAACCTTAGGGGAGCTTCCTGGTGGTCTCCTCTTCGATCCTCGCCCAGTCCTAATCTTTTTTTTTTTACGATCAACCAAAATCAGAAGTGTTTTGCTGAGGGAATTCAAAAGATGCCTGCATGTGCCTGTTGAACAATTTGTGGCATCCATTAATTAATTAATTAATTAATTAATTAATTCTACTCATTCATTCATTCATTGAGGAGAAGGAGGAGGAGGACTGTGGGGTCCTTGGTGCTCTCTGAGCTGGCTTGTTTTCTTGCAGACGTTTCATTACCAAACTAGGTAACATCATCAATGCTAGAAGGGAATAGGTTTGTGGAGAGGAGGAGGAGGAGGAGGAGGAGAGACTGTGGGGTCCTTGGTGCTCTCTGAGCTGGCTTGTTTTCTTGCAGACGTTTCATTACCAAACTAGGTAACACCATCAGTGCTAGAGGGGAGAAGGGATTGCTCTCTGTTTATATATAGTGGCTTGTCCTGTCAATGTAGTGGGAATGTTCTCGGTGGTTCCTTGATTACACAAGCAAAAAGCAAAAAGACCACAACATCTCCTGATCAGCAATCAACGCCCAGGTAAGCAGAGATTAACCATCAAGGTTAACACTACACCAACAATCAAGAAGTAAACAATACCCCAGTCAAGGAACCACCAATTCAGACAAACCAGCTAAAAGTAAGCAGCAGCCCGAACACCATTCTCACCAACACTGACAGGGCAAGCCGCTGGTATATAAAAGAGAGCAAACCCCACCCGCTTCTGCTAGCACTGATGATGTAACCTAGTTGGGTAATGAAACGTCTGCAAGGAAACAGCCAAGCTCAGAGAGCACCAAGGACCCTAACTCTTTTTTTCCCCTTTGTAATTTCTAATTGTATGCTGTTGGGAGTCAGGTGGTCTAAAAACTGTAGGCAGAAGTGAACAAATGCGACGCTGAACAAAGTTTTCACAAGGAAGGGTGGAGCCCTAATTTGGTAATAAACATTTTTGCAATAGGCAGAAGGTACGAGATTTGAAATCCTTGGACTTTCTTGATAAGATGGCCAGCATGGCTAAAGGAACATATCGCTGCACACCCTCGAGATCCTGATAAGAAGCAACCTATTTAAGTAACGATTACTATTTATTGTTTTATTGCATTATTTTACACTTCCCAGAGTCACTTTCCCTGAGATGGGTGGCCTTATAAATTTAATAGGTATATAGTGGGGTAGCTCTGTTATTATGAACATCCCTCTGTTCTTTTCTACCCTTGTTTAGTTCTGCCTTTATAGCCTTTAATGTTTTTTCTTACATAATTACATATAATGGTTTTTAGGTGATAATTGTTTTATGGTTATTTTTTTTTTTATTGAATGGCATGCTGCCAGAGTCACTCTCTGTAAAAAAAAAGAAAAAAGGAAACCATATAAATTCAATTCATAAATAAAATAAACTCCCTGTATTTCTACGATTGTCCTGATAAATCGTATGAAATTGCCAAGCTTCTAAAAAAGAGATATTCAGCCCCAAATATTCCATAGATCCTTAAGGAGAAGGGTATTTGTGTTTCTCTCACGGAATAAAGCACTTTGCGGTAAGAAAAATGGGTCAGTGATGTAGCAAGATAGAACTCACACCTCACATTATTCTTTTCTCGCTGGCAAAAATGCTAAAGGAAGTCACTCTGACAGGAATTCCTGCCCCCATTTGAAAAAGAGTCATGAGGTACCCATTTGTCCCCCAAAGTAGTCATGTCCAACTTCATAGCAGTGGTCCTTCAACTGCATCTCTTCAAAGCCATGGTGGGAACCTCTGCACCTCCAAGTCTAGTTAGATCTTCATAGCAGTGGTCCTTCAACCTATGGGGAGGGACTTTGCAACTCCAAGTGTAGGTAGACCTTCATAGCAGTGGTCCTTCAACTGCACCTCTTCAAAGTCATGGTGAGGAACTTTGCACCTTCAAGTCTAATTCGATCTTCATGGCAGTGGTCCTTCAACTGCACCTCTTCAAACCCATAGTGAAGAACTTTGCACCTTCAAGTGTAGGTAGACCTTCATAGCAGTGGTCCTTCAACTGCACCTCTTCAAACCCATGTGAGGACCTCTGCACCTCCAAGTATAGGTAGACCTTCATAGCAATGGCCCTTCAACTGCACCTCTTCAAACCCATGGTGAGGACCTCTGCACCTCCAAGTCTAGTCAGATCTTCATGGCAGTGGTCCTTCAACCCATGGGGAGGGACTTTGCACCTTCAAGTGTAGATGGACCTTCATAGCAGTGGCCCTTCAACTGCACCTCTTCAAAGCCATGGAGGGGATCTCTGCACCTCCCAGTGTAGGAAGATGTTTGCTTGCTATTGCAAACAGGACTGGCAACTTTGCAAATCCTGCCGAGGTCAAATCAGGTCAACTCCATCTGTGGACTTTCTGTCTCTACCCTGAGGCCCCGAAAGTCCGTTTTTTAATCTCCACTGAAGCTTGTCCAACCCCGGAGTTCTCCAAACTCACTTTCATCTTCTGCTTCATGCTGTTACTTTGATGACCAATTGTTTCTAAAGATAACAGAGGCTTCCCTGATTTTAACCCAAGGTATGTCCTGTCTAGTGACCAGCCTCAGATCCGGTTGGGTCAGCCAAATTCCTGAGCAGAAAAACATCGCCAACTTTTGAGTTTCTTTGGTCACTAAAAGTGGTGGCTTTTTTTTTTTTTTTTTGCCCACAGTTCTGTTGTCATTGTGATTTTAATTCTATATAGCAGAGGTCCCCAACCTTTTGGGCACCAGGGTCCGGTTCCGTGGAGAGAGGTTTTTCCACGGACCGGAGGGCGCGTGGTTTTGTGTGCTGCCTGCATCCCGCGGATGGGGCTTTGCTTGTTTGTGCGGACCGGTTGCTGGCATGCCGTGGCCTGGTACTGGTCCACGGACCGGGGGTTGGGGACCCCTGCTATATAGGGTTTAGCCACACCGGACACATTTCTGAGAATCTGGCCCTCAAAACTGCTAGAGATCCCAAATTGGCAAAGGTTACCTTAGTTAATTGCACGTTTTCTTCCAGCAACCACTGTTTATACAGCCTCTTTGAGATGAAGGATCTGTTTTTAATGTAGACATTCAAGAGCTCTCTCCCTCAACGCTGATTTTTCATCTCCGGGGCAAGTAGAAAATTACGTACCCTGAAACTCAGGAATTTGCAGAAGACTGTTTCACCACTTCTCTCCAAAGCCACCAAACCTGTTTCTACCTACGCTTTACTATTGCACCATCAGGCCACGTTAAGGTCATGTGAAGAGCAAAAGCCGAGAGTGTTAAGTAAACTATTTTAAAAGGATCGAGGCTGGAAAAGCTTCTTTCTTTCTTTCTTTCTTTCTTTCTTTCTTTCTTTCTTTCTTTCTTTCTTTCTTTCTTTCTTTCTTTCTTTCTTTCTTTCTTTCTTTCTTTCTTCCTGGAAAGTTCAAACTTTGCCAAACATTTCTGCCGTAAAAAAAAGACATGGAGACTCCAGAAAGAGTGCAGAGAAGAGCAACGAAGATGATCAGGGGACTGGAGGCTAAACATGTGAAGAATAATTGCAGGAATTGGGTATGTCTAGTTTAATGGAAGAAAGGACCAGGGGGGACCATGATAGCAGTATTCCAGTATCTGAGGGGCTGCCCCAAAGAAGAGGCAGTCAAGCTATTCTCCAAAGCGCCTGAAGGCAGGACGAGAAGCAACGGATGGAAACTCACCAAGGAGAGAAGCAACCTGGAACTAAGGAGGAATTTCGTGACAGAACAATTAATCTATCAGTTAAAATCCATAATTACGACCATAATTTCTGTCGCTAAGTGAGACATTTGTTAAGTGAGTTTTGCCCCATTTTACGACCTTTCTTGCCACAGTTATTAAGTGAATCACTATACTTATTTAGTTAGTAATACAGTTGTTAAGGGACTCGGGCTCCCCCATTGACTTTGCTTGTCAGAGGGTTGCAAAAGGGAATCACGTGACCCTGGGACACTGCAACTGTCATAAGTACATGCCAGTTGCCAAGCGTCTGAATTTTGATCATGTGACCCCGGGGATGCCACAACGATCATAAGTCAATTTTTTTCAATGCCGTTGTAACTTCGAACAGTCACTAAATGAGCTATTGTAAATCAAGGATTACCTGTAAGTGGACCCACTTAGCTCCTACATTTGAAACATAGATATCATAAAATAGTTCTGTTAAAATATCTAAATAGTTCAGGCGTTTGGTGAAAGGTGAGGGGAAAAAACAGGAATCTGAGCAAATGGGCTTATTTACAAAGCTGGGTTGCTCCTACCCAATCAACAATCTCAGTTTAGAAGAGGGGGGGGGAACCCATTTATTTTCGTTTTACTTTAGAATTAATAGCATCTGTTCATTTCCATGGGATCATCCAGAGAAAACCTGGGGACAACCTGACCGGTAAGAATTAAAAAATCTTCTTCTCAAATACAAATAGAGGATGTATGGAAGTACTCCAGTTAATTGAGTATTCTTAAGTCACTGGAGCAGAAAATGACACATACTGGGCATTTCAGTAGATTAACGAGCCTCAAAACTTTGTGACTTGCAAGCAAGAATAATTTGAGATCATTGTTTGTACGATGCTAGTTGAAATGGAGAAGGAAGTTGTTTACTGAGCAGAATAATTAATATTTTGTCTGCCTATTGCTTTTTTTCCTCTAGGCTTTCAAAGAACAAAGAAAGACAGTTTGGTCTGGGGGTTAAGACATGGGAGTAGAAAGTGGGAGACCCTGAGTTCTAGTCCCGCCTTAGCCATGAAAGCCGGCTGGGTGACTTTGGGCCAATCAACCAGGAGACGGTGAGTTCTAGTCCCACGTTAGGCATGAAAGCCGGCTGAGGGATTTTAGGTCAATCGTTCTCTCTGAGTCCAACCCACCTCATAGAGTTGTTATTGTGGGGAAAATAGGAAGAGGAAGGGATGTTGGATATGTTCGCCCATCTTGGATTATTTGTAAAAATAATAAAGGCGGAATATAAATAGATGAGATAACAGAGAGAGAGACAGATAGATAGACAGATGATAGACAGACAGACAGACAGATAGATAGAGATGATAGATAGGATTGTGATGATAGATAGATAGATAGATAGATAGATAGATAGATAGATAGATAGATAGATAGATAGATAGATAGATAGATAGATAGATAGATAGATAGATAGATAGATAGATAGATAGATAGATAGATAGATAGATAGATAGGATTGTGAAGATAGATAGATAGATAGATAGATAGATAGATAGATAGATAGATAGATAGATAGATAGATAGATAGATAGATAGATAGATAGATAGATAGATAGATAGATAGATAGATAGATAGATAGATAGGATAGTGATGATAGATAGATTAGATAATAATAATAATAATAATAGATAGATAGATAGATAGATAGATAGATAGATAGATAGATAGATAGATAGATAGATAGATAGATAGATAGATAGATAGATAGATAGATAGATAGATAGATAGATAGATAGGATAGTGATGATAGATAGATTAGATAATAATAATAATAGATAGATAGATAGATAGATAGATAGATAGATAGATAGATAGATAGATAGATAGATAGATAGATAGATAGATAGATAGATAGAGATAGGATAGATAGATAGATAGATAGATAGATAGATAGATAGATAGATAGATAGATAGATAGATAGATAGATAGATAGATAGATAGATAGATAGGATAGTGATGATAGATAGATTAGATAATAATAATAATAATAGATAGATAGATAGATAGATAGATAGATAGATAGATAGATAGATAGATAGATAGATAGATAGATAGATAGATAGATAGATAGATAGATAGATAGGATAGTGATGATAGATAGATTAGATAATAATAATAATAGATAGATAGATAGATAGATAGATAGATAGATAGATAGATAGATAGATAGATAGATAGATAGATAGATAGATAGATAGATAGATAGATAGATAGATAGATAGATAGATTAGGTAATAATAATAATAATAATAATAATAATAATAATAATAATAATAATAATAATAATAATAATAATAATAATAATAATAATAATAATAATAATAATAATAATAATAATAATAATAATAATAATAATAATAATAATAATAATAATAATAAAGATAGATAGATAGATAGATAGATAGATAGATAGATAGATAGATAGATAGATAGATAGATAGATAGATAGATAGATAGATAGATAGATAGATAGATAGATAGATAGATAGATAGGATAGTGATGATAGACAGACAGACAGACAGATAAAGTGTGGGTGATGTCCTAACAGGCGCCCTCCAAAATGTTCTTCAACCACCAAAACCAGAATCCGTCTACAACAAAACCTCTGAAGAAAGAACAACATCAAAAAAAAAATCTTCCTTATCTAAAACATCTGAATTAATCCATTGCTTAGAAAAATGCATGAACGTTACGGACTGTTCCGGGACTCCCCTTCTTGAGGAGACGGTGAAGGCCTCAAAGGCCTTGGAGCCCCCCCCCCCACAACCGAGGACTGAAGAAAGAGACAGAAAGAGACTCTGCCCAGCGTCTCCTAACAGCCAGTCCCCTGCCTTTAAAAAACAAAATATCTGCTTGTCTTATCGGGAAAAATCTGGTTTCCTCCTTTATTGCTTTCTACAGTTCCAGTCCAGCAGCTTTGGGACCTGATCGTCTTCGCAGGACACGTCACCCAATGGAATGGTGGCCACCAAGAGGCTCCACAGCTTCTTCTTCCCATTTTAAAACGAGTATTTTTTTTAAGACAAGTGGCCTGCCGTTCTTCTTTCGCTTTCGTTTTCTAGGCTCGTCAGGCTTGGGAGTTGACCAGCAAAGTCAATGGGGAAGCCAGCTTCACTTAAAACCGCCGTGTTCCTAACTTAGCCACTGCTGTCACTCGCTTAACCACGGTGGCCCGGAAGGTCGTAAAATGGGGCAACATCCCCTTAACAACTCCCTCGCTCAGTAACATAAATTTTGGGCACCCTCGTGGAAGACCACCTGCGCTGGATCTAATTTATTTAGAATGGTTTTAGTAGAGAGACAAAAAATAATTTGACCCACACAACTAAACTTTGCTGCTGAGTAATACTGTAAAAGCAGGTTGGTCATCAAAGCAAAGTAATTGCTAACGATGCTCTAATTCAGAGGTTCCCAACCTTTGGGGCACCAGGGACTGGTTCCGTGGAAAGAGGTTTTTCCGCGGACCGGAGGGTGCGTGGTTTTGTGTGCTGCCTGCATCCCGCGGATGGGGCTTTGCTTGTTTGTGCGGACCGGTTGCTGGCATACTGCGGCCCGGTACCGGTCCGCGGCCCGGTACCAGTCCACGGACCCGGGGTTGGGGACCCCTGCTCTAATTTCTCTAGCCAACTTCCTTCCTTTGGAGAGGAACGGGAGTCCCTGACTGAGAGGCATTTCAAGACTCAGCAAATTGTAAAGCTGTGAGGGATATTTTGCAGGATGATCAACCACGTAGTCAAGCAATCGTATATTTTCATGACAGCTTCTATTCAGATTCTTCTATTATTCTTTTTTTTCTTTTTCCATTACCTATATTTCTTTTCCACTAGAAAGAACTGGGAGAAATCTCTTGAGATCAGAAGACTCTCCACTCAGCTAAGCTGGCTGTCCTGTTGGGGCATCCTGTTCATATAATAATAATAATAATAATAAAGTTGGAAAGGACCTTGAAGGTCATCTAGTCCAACCCCCTGCTCAGGCAGGAAACCCTATACCATTTCGGACAAATGGCTGTCCAGTCTCTTCTTAAAAACTTCCAGTGTTGGAGCATTCACCACTTCTGGAGGCAGGTTGTTCCACTGGTTAATTGTTCTCACTGTCAGGAAGTTTCTCCTTAGATCTAGGTTGCTTCTCTCCTTGATGAGTTTCCATCCGTTGCTTCCTGTCCTGCCTTCAGGGGCTTTGGAGAATAGCTTGACTCCCTCTTCTTTGGGGCAACCCCTGAGATACTGGAAGACTGCTATCATGTCCCCCCTCATCCTTCTCTTCATTAAACTAGACATACCAAAGATGTCTAGTTTAAAGACATACCATATATCCCAAAGATGGCCGTTTTTAAATACTGTCTCTGGATGTATCTCTTTCCGCTGAAGCAACCCACAGATTTGCCTCTATCAAGCACCAGGAACTTCTTAAATCCTGGAAGACATTGAAAGCAACAACAAAGCATCACTCTGCCGAGATGATTGTGTCGGGGCTCTTGCAGGTCAACTGAACATGCATGTCCATGCATTAAAGACCCACCCACCAGGACTTCTGGATTTGTGTACAGAGAAGGTCCTCAAACATGGAGCTACATGGAGCCTCCAAGAGGACATTTCTTCAGGAGTCTCCAAAGTATTTGCACAATCAGCTACACGGAGGCTTCAAGAGGACTTGGGGCTAGGAGTCTCCTAAGTGTTTGTCGAATCCAAATTTCCATCCTCTCTCCGTTTTTCCAGCAGTCTCCTTCAACTTGACCTTCTCTGGAAAAGCTGTCTGGAGGTCTTGGGAAATGTAGTCCAACCTATCTGAAGGGCCCTGGAATCTGGATGCATAAAGACAACTTCTGAAGCTGGTTCATCCCAGAATGACCTCCCCATAGACGTCAATCCTTCGGACACAAACCTGAGTGGAGGTGAGAAGGTCATTCTGGTTCCAAAAAAAAAGTCTTTGGCTAGGGACTGTGTGTGTCTCTGGTTTTGCTCAGGTGAAATCCAGTTTTTCCATCACACCTCCTTACAACAAAGAAAGAACTTGGAGAACAGGCCAGATCTGTTTTTAGGTAGTTGTACAGAGAATAAAAGGCCTTAAGAACTGGGGGAAAGAAAAAAAAAGAACGAAAGAAAAAAAGAAGAAGCCAAATCCTCATCTATTTCCTCATTGCTCAAAATAATAGCCTGAGACAATGGAGAATTCTTAGTCATCAATTATAAGTGGAACTCTGCAGAAGCTTTTTTTTCTCTCTCTCTCTCTCTCTAAAGAGATTTGGAAATTAGTATAATAATCGCACGCCTGAGTTTCACTTTGAATCAAAGTGTTTCTCTTTAATCGAGGCACCCATTTAAACCAGGATGCATGCAAACCAAGATGTTCTACAGCTAGATTCCTTGGGTTTGCTGTGTCACCATAAGAAGGTGATGGCCCAGCTTTCATCTCAAAAGCATGAGAACACCGCAAGATTTTCCTGCATGCCTAAAGCTTGGAATTAAACCAGGCAGCTCCCCGTGTAAAATTAAGCTACACAGTCATCCCAAGCACCACAGACCATTATATTCAAGAATTACGGTTCAAAAGTCTAAGGCGTCCCATAGCAGTTCAGCCTTACAAAACTGATTTATTTTATTTTTTTTGTCTTTTCTTACCCACTTCAGGAACACAGCCGGTTCCGTCTCTTGGACTCTAGAACGTTGCAAATGTCAGCCTGTGCATGGTGACCGTTTAAAAACTCAGATAGTCTCTTCTAAACATCTCAAAATAAAAAATAATAAAGCTCAAAACTGAAATCAAACTATAAGGCAATTCCAAGCGAGCGTTTAAAAGAGTTGTGAATTGTGCCTGGCTACACTTCCTTCTCTCTGTAGTCCACCCCCACCCATGCTCTGAATAACTGCTTCAAAAATCTCCAGTTTTACAACGGCAACCCGCAACCTATTTTGAAATCAAATGGATCTGTAAAATATTTCGAGCTTAAGAGCGAAGGAGCAGGAGCTGAAGAGGAATGTTGCAATGCACGTTGACGTGCCGCAAAATATCCAGATCTCCAACTAACTAAACAGTAGCTCAAAGTTGAATACTGTATAAGGGGTGAGGGTGGGGAAATGGGGTGTCCGTTCAAGCAGAATATGCAAGGGAATTTTAATTAAGCATATTTCACAGATTGGCAATGGGTTTTTATGCATGTATATAAAGTAGTGGATAGAAGTCTGTGCCTAGGCAGAAGTTTAAAGCACACCAACTGAAGTCTGAGGGATCCTTGGTGCTCTCTGAGCTTGGTTGTTTTCTTGCAGACCTTTCATGACCCAACTAGATAACATCATCAGTGCTGGAAGGGAGGGGGGTTTGCAGAGAGGATGGGGAGGAGGAGGAGGAGGAGGAGGAGGAAGTAAAGGACTGTGCGGTCCTTGGTGCTCTCTGAGCTTGGTTGTTTTCTTGCAGACCTTTCATGACCCAACTAGGGAGCACCATCAGTGCTAGAAGGGAGAAGTGTTTGCTCTCTGTTTATATACAGCTGGCTTGTGTACACTGAATCAAGAACAGATTCAAGACATGTGATCATTATCAATTTTGGAAACTTCGTTATGTTCCATAAATGAGAAGGCAGAGTAATATACTTCTACACGGTTCTAGATTGAATAACAGAAGGATTGAATTACATTCACATGGATAGTAACATGGATCTTTTTTTTTTCCTTACGTTTTTAATCTCTGTAATGCATGTACTGTCTTTTATGTACTCATACTGATGTATTAAAGTAGTCTTGGTTTAGTTGTCTCAGATACCAACTATTCCCAATTAAGAAGATGATGGGGGGGCGGGAAAGCTTTGGGACCAATGAGTCCATTTAGGACAACAGAAGCCTTTAGTGTGAAACTGATTAAGGTCCGGTCAGTTTCAGGCAGCAACTTGCCAGTAAAATGGGAGGGGTATAATCAACTAAAGAAGGTCACAGAGCAGGGCTTGTTAACTCCCAGTTAGCATTCTGGGATGTGGAGGAAGCAATTTCTCTGCCTAACAAGGGGAAAAAACGGGGTAAGCCCAGGACACTGTATGAGAAATTTTTATCTGAAGGAGAGACAGCAATTAGTGGTCTTTGCAGCAACTGAGTCACAAGGTTCATTTAGCGACCATTTCATGGGAATCAGATGCAGTCACTAAACAAGGACTACCGATATCCTTTTGTGTTGTAATGTGCATTTTGTCTCTTACACAGTGCCCGCATGTACCACGGACACTTTTTTTTTAATTTATTTAAATCAGATTTTTATTTTTATTTTTATCAAATTTATTTTAATCAAATGCTTTTGGAGTAAAAATCTATATAAATGTAGTTTTCTATTTAAGATACATTAATACTTTAGTTTATTCAGCATGAAATGGAGCTTAGTTATGTAGCATGAGGCTGTATATTCTGCAATATTTACATTTTTGGTAAACTCCTTCAACGAATCCCAAGCTCTGCAAGTCGAGATAACATGCACTGCATTGACGCATTCACACAATTTCACGGTAACCGTGAGATAAATCATAAAACAAAGTTCAGGAATATTCCTTTATCCCATTGTTTTGCATGTCCCCAGGCATATTCCATTCATTAATACAAGAAGAACAAACTCAGTTTGTTTTCACGCGTTCTTTTCTCCTTCAGGATTAGCCTGAAGCTGTTCCTAGTTCTGTTAAATACAGCATCTCGCATTTTTATCTTCAGAAACCTGGTGGTGCCACAGGCAAATCAATGTTTCCAATAAGCTAACATCCTTATCTGTTTAAACCAGTAAGTCCAACATACACCGCAAGATAGCTCCGATATTCAGCACAAACCACCTTTTTTTTTCCTCGTTCACCTTTTAAACCAAGGAGAAAGCATTTCCCTGTCCTTGTGTTTGCCTTCAGAAATTCTTGGGTGTATTACCGCATAACAGAGCGGTGTGACACGGATAAAGAGATTAGAATATATTTTTAAAAAATTTATTTAACTCCCTCAGCTCGAAACGGACAAAAAGGTCATTGATTTCTTAAACAGTTGTACCAGACTCTTAATTCGAAGTAGATACAATTCATAAAATGGGGAGAGAGAGAGAAAAAAAAACCACCCACAAGGAGCTTTTTCTTTTATTTCCCCTTTTTTCCTTGCAGGCACAAGATTACTGGAAGAGAGTAACGAAGGCAATCGAGCAGATTTTGCTTTGGGCAAAGCCCGAAACACAAAGCTGGAGAGAAATTTCGGCATTAAAAAAAAAAGCCATTTTAGGGTTAGCTTTTTCCAGCTACGGATGCGGCCCGTGCTCGCCTTTTTAAAGAAGGTCCTACAATTGTGGGTTTCATTCAGAAACGGGCCTAGGACTGGGGTGATTGTTGTAAAAAAATCTTTTGGGATTTTCTGCGGGAAGAACAGAACGACAATTCTTCGAATAAATAAAGAGCAGTAATTAATAGCTGCCCAGAGTCACCTCGTAGGGGAGGTGGACGGCATAAAAAAAATTAATAAATAAATAAATTCATGCTATCTAGACTTAGCACCGGTGTTCCTCAACCTTAGCAACTTTAAGAGGTGGGGACTTCAACTCCCAGAATTCCCCAGCCAGCTAGGCTTCTAGCATTCTGGGAATTGAAGTCCCCGCCTCTTAAAGGTGCTAAGGTTGAGGAACACTGCTTTAGATTATACTGTGTACCGTTTACTCAACAAATACATACACATTCCCAGCAGAAATCATGGTTATGTGAGGACAAAGTGCATGATCTCACATCCTGGATAATATTTAGCCAGATTCCATACAGGCAGTGCAGTGACTATTAAATATTCACATCAGATGAAAGATCCATGGATCAACGGTTGCATGGAGGAAAATCAAAACATGCACAAAGCCGAAACAAGTCGTGAAACATTAAATGTAGACTTGAAAGCACATGAAACCACTCTCCGGTCCAATGCAACACGCCACCTGTCCCAAGGTTTCTTTTAGGCAGCATTATGTGTGCTAAATATAACCAAACACTCATACAAATCAAGCTGGCATTTCCATCTGCAATTTAGCAATACATTTGAACCACACTTAAGATGTATGGAATCCCAACAACGGCGGCACCTAGATAATTTTTTTTTAAATGGATGGAAGACCACCAAGAGATCCTGAGGACAGGCTAGACAGAGCAAAAGTAAAACTCTTTCAAATCAACCTGAATTCCTGGCGACAGACAGCTTTCCTGGCTCAGTACCCAAACGCTCACCGCCTCTCTTAGGATGGAATTCAACTTTCAGATCTAGGCTACAGATCCAGAACTTCCTGGTGGCCTCCTCTCCATTTAGTCCGAAAGACCAGTTCTGCTTTGTTTTTCTGCAATCCGTCAAACTCAGTCAGTTCTTGCCTCAAGTGAAGACTGGGAAACAGAAAAAAGACATCTTGGAGACGTATGAATGACACCGCATTGATCAAATATAGGGCGCACCAAGGAAAGGAACAGAGGCCGAAAGAGATTAAGGAAGATCACCTCAGCCAGGACTTTTGTCTGCAATTATTTTTTTAAAGGCAAATAAACATATGAACACTGCAGAATCCAACCTGTACGCCAGGCTCCGTTTTAAAGTGGACTGCTTGAACTGACCAGTTTAATGCAGTCTGGAATTGTGTGTCGTATAAAAAAAACTCCACTTCATTTGTTTTCTGTGCCAGAGAACCACAATCTCTCTACCGCTACCCATTTTAGGGTGCCAATTTCTATCGTGATTTTTTTTTTTACTTAACAAACTTACAAAAGCTTGCCGTAGTTTTGCTTCTTCGTGTAAGGTTAAATTCTAAGATAAATAACAGCAAATATAAGACGCAGTCGGATTACAAAGCTGTTGTTTTTTTTTGCCCCCCTCTCCAGGGTGAGCTCAGAATCCAAAGTCACGATATTAATGAAGCAAGCAAAGAATTTTGAGGTTGCAAAATGCAAAGCAGCAAAAATGATCAAGAGAAGGCCGTGACTATCATGCCTTCTTCATGCGGTTAATCATCTTTTTTTAACCTATTGTGCTCTTCCTGTTCATAGAAATAACTTCAATTCTGTGGAATCCTCTCAGCTAAGTTGTTTTATTTTCTTCTGAATTTTTCCCAATTTCTTCCAAATTCAGTTCTTAATCCCCTCTTCTTATTATTCACGGCTGCAATCTTAAAATTGGTTTTTAATTGAGAATCTCCTTGCAAAGGCATCAACTGACTTAAGCTAGACTTCCCGAATTGGTTCCACCTCTCACTTGTCAGATATGATTTGTTTGGTTTTGACCTTGATGTGACGTGTGAACACAGCCATTGGGAATTGCAAACTGTGATTGATAGTTCCCTCAGCATACTAATTCCACAATCTGGGCTTACCAACTGTTTATACAAACACAGTCAATATAAAAAACAAATAAACAAATTTCTTTTACTATTTGGAGTGTATTCATCGCCTAGAATCCCAGTTCTGCAAGCAAGTGCAAAGATCAGAGGTTTTATATTAAATTAGTGCCATGTTTCTCAAACTTGGCAACTTGAAGACCTGTGGACTTCAACTCCCAGAATCCCCCAGCCAGCATCCCAGAATTCTGGGAGTTGAAGTCCACTGGTCTTAAACTTGCCAAGTTTGAGAAACACTGAATATTTATTGTATTAAGAGCCAATTAGGTGAAATTGTTTGCTGTAAAAGCTGCAAGAATGAAACTTATTTTAAACCAGCTAAGCTTTTGAAGGAAAGGAAGCCTACTGTATGTAGGAATGGAATACAACTTCTGTATTTTTAAAACAGAGCATTGATTAACATTAACTATCAGAGGGAAGTTGAGAAATTGTTGCGTTTCCAAACAGCCTTTCTGGAATTAATTGCTCCATCAGTCAAAATATATTTCTGCAGGGGTGCCAAAGCTAGAAATCAAATGACAGACAAACTCTGGACTCCTTGCAATTTTATAAAGCAATGTCTTCTTAGGAGCACAAAATCAGACCTCAGTTTAATACAGAGACACCTCAAGAAGATTCAACCCCACTGGTCAGACTGATGTATACTGCTAAGCCAAAAATCAGCATCATTTTGGGGACCAAAATTTAAATACATAATTAAAAAAACTAACAAGATTTACTGGATATGAAAATCATTTAGCTGATGAAGAATCATCACTGGCTATGCCTCTGCAAACATCCATTTAGAGCGGCTAATCCATCTTTCACTCACGGATTTCAAGGATGTTGAAAAAACCCCGTTTCACCAAGCATCGTCAGACCTGATGGAAGATTGAAAATTAAGGGAGGAAGGCCAAAATCTACGAATTACAATATTTCAGAGCTAAGTCACCGGAACCGAACAGACATCTGCGTTCACACAGAGAATCCCCCAAATCAAGCTGTGGCTTCAACGTTTTTCTACTTTATACTCTCGGATAAGAATCTTAAGCCTGTACAGGTAAGTCCTTTACCTGCGACAGTTCGTTTAGCGATCGTTCCAAGTTACAACGGCGCTGAAACAAGGGACTTATGACCATTTGTCACTCTTACGACGGTTACGGCATCCCCGCAGTCACGTGATCAACATTCGGACGCTTGGCAACTGACTCACACTTGTGACGGTTGCGGTGTCCCAGAGTCACGTGATTCCCCCTTTGCAACCTTCTGACAAGCAAAGTCAACAAGGAAGCCAGATTCATTTAACAACCGTGTTACTAACTTAACATTTGCAGGGATTCACTTAATGACAAATGTTTCACTTAGCGACAGAAATTTTGGGGTCGATCCTGGTCGTAACGGGGAGGACTACCTGTACAAGGTAGAACTAGGGTGCCCGTTTGGCCACTTAACCCACTTCCCCCGTTCAGTCGTAGTCGATTCTTGAAGGCTCCTTGCACAAAAACCCCTCCATTTTTCTTGGCCACGTTTTTCAGAAAAATTTCGCCATTGCCTCTTTCCCAGGGCTGAAAGAAAGTGGCTGGCCCAAAATCACCCAGCTGGCTTGGTGCCTAAGGCAGAACTACAACTCACAGTCTCCCTGTTTCTAAACTGATCCCTTCACTCCTACACCAAATTTATTTTCTTAAGCCACTTTTGCCCCAAAGGTGCTTTTTTCATGAGGCAACTGGACTTCCTTGATTTTTTCTTTGAAGACGTTTCGCTTCTCATCCCAGAAGCTTCTTCGGCTCTGACTGGATGGTGGGGAACGGAAGGATTTATACTCCTTGCATTAAATCCTTCCATTCCTCCACCATCCAGTCAGAGCTGAAGAAGCTCCTGGGATGAGAAGCGAAACGTCTTGAAAGAAAAACCAGAAACTCCAGTTGCCTCCTGAAAAAAAAAGCATCTTTGGGACAACCCTGACCTGGATGACGGAGAATCTCCATGGACATTAAGCCACCTTTGGTATGTTATTAATAAGATCTTCAACTACTTGCAACTGGAAAAGAGTATAGATTCAAGAGAGTTCTTATCTCAGGGGAGTTAAGATTAGGCCAATCTGGGAAAATATCTTCAGCCTCCAGCGATGCAGCCCCAGTTCTTACATGCCACCTGCATAAATAAGGATCAAAGATAAAAAATCCACCCTGAAAAGCAGTGTGTGTATGTGTGATCTCCTCGGTCCAGATGTTTGGATTAGGAGAACAAGAGAGGTGAGTGTGCATTGGAATAACTTAGGAGGGCTGGTTAATCGTTCATCCATTCCATCCTTGGGGGTGGGGGGGAAGGGAGAATAATTCTGACAATCTACTTGCCCCAAAGTTCACCTTGCTTGGGTTATGCATTTCATTTTAGAAATCTACAAGGAACTAAGCACCCTTTGCTAGGGATCCCAATTCTGAGCTGTAAGAATAACCACGTAAAAATAGGAATAGCAGAATAACAGAGCTGGGAGGGACCTTGGAGGTCTCCTAGCCCAGAGGTCCCCAACCTTTTGGGCACCAGGGACCGGTTCCGTGGAGAGAGAAAAAAAACAGTAGACAATTTCTTCCCTTATTCTAATTTCCTCCTTCAAAGCATCCATTGTGTGTATTTCCCCAGCCTTCGGCTCATGCCCAAATGAACACACACCTTTGTGATCCCACACACCTGCAGCCCCTAACTCTGAGCTAAGGAACGCGATCAAGACCCTGGGGGGGGGGGAAAAACTAAGTTAAATATTCCTTGCAAGGGGGACAATATTTTTTAGTTCCTCCTCAAAGACGTAAAATGCTCCTAGTTGAGGGGGGGGGAACTTTGTTTTTAAACACACAGGTGCAAACTGCAGGAGGAAAAGTCACAACTCAAAACGTTTCAGAGTTAGGATCGGCTGGATGCCCTCAATTGGGCAGAATGACGAGCAGAGACTGGAGGAGACGCATTCTTCCATTCTTACAATTCTGTTCAGCTTCTCCGCGTAAATATTTTAATTTTAAAGCGGAAGATTGCAGAAGCAGATTGTTTAGCCAGCGAGAGTCTGATCCTAGTGGAAAGGAGCACAAATTGCATTTCTACTCACCGCCTGTCCAAATAATGAAGGATCAGATTGCCTCCTCCTCCTCCTCCTCCTAGGAGTATTGCGATAGCAATTTTATACAAGGTTCCTACTAAACACCCTAACTCAAATCACTTCAGGCCAAAGCTGTCTGGGCAGAACTACTGAGGAAAGCTCCCCATTTAAAAACAAATCAAGTGATCCAAAACTTGCCCAAGGCTTTTCTTACAGAGAAACTAAAGATACATTTTATTTTTCTGTTTTAAAAGTGAGCAGCTATTTAATA
Source organism: Azemiops feae (assembly GCA_023970755.1). Taxonomy (NCBI): domain Eukaryota; kingdom Metazoa; phylum Chordata; class Lepidosauria; order Squamata; family Viperidae; genus Azemiops; species Azemiops feae. Next base: position 42,628 of record JALGBA010002480.1, read on the forward strand.
CACATGAACACACACAGAGGAATAAATAAATGTAGAAGATGTTCCAGTTTGGCAGAAAAAATAAGTCCCTGGTTATTATTATTATTATTATTATTATTATTATTATTATTATTATTATTATTATTATTATTATTATTATTATTATTATTATTATTATTAATAATAATAATAATAATAATAATAATAATAATAATAATAACAACAACAACAACAACAATAATAATAATAATAATAACAACAACAACAACAATCCATCAAACATTCACCACCACCACCACCAACTACAACAACAACAATCCATCAAACATTCACCAACAACAACAACAACAACAATAACAACAACAACAATCCATCAAACATTCACCACCAACAACAACAACAACAACAATAATCCATCAAACATCCACCTCTGCCTATCCCAGGTCCTTGGTAAGGACTTGATAGGTAGACAAAAATGCCCAACCCAGTCTGTGCAATGATTAATAATAATAATAATAATAATAGTAGTAGTAGTAGTAGTAGTAGTAATAATAATAATAACAACAACAACAACACTATTGTGGAAAAGAAAAAAAGTCCGGTTCATTGATATTGCAAAATACCAGGTGATGCACAAATTGAAGAAAATCAGCTAGAAAAAATAACAAAATATTTTGATTTGCAAATTGACATTGAGCGACTATGGAGGTAGAGATCAAGGCTTGTACCAATAGTAATAGGAGCCCTTAGAGCAATAGCCAAAGGGCTGCCCAGACACATGGACATCCTGAACTTATGAGACCAGGATATCCTGACTTTGCAAAAAAAAAAAAAACCTTACTCGGACCTGCCTATGTACTCAGACGTTACCTTAGCAGCTCTCTTAGGTCCTTGCTTAGGACTTGAACTGCTAAGTTTTTACCAGTCCCAGACTGTGAATCGAATTGAAGATTAACCATAATAATAATAATAATTTATAATAATAATAATATTTTACAACAATAAAAACATAAGCTCTAAATAAGAAATGCCTGCTCAATCAGCGATGTTTCCTATATAGGGTTTGATGGATGTAAAAAAATAAAAAATAAAAAGCATGTTCTGGGACAAATAAAAAAAGAAAAGAAAACACATTTCATTACCTGGTTTCATTGCATGGGTTTCCTGCCTGAGCAGGGGGTGGGACTAGATGACCTCCAAGGTCCCTTCCAACTTTATTATTACTGTTATTCCATCTGATGAATAGTAATCCTTAAGATTAAGACATTCTCTACGTCCACATGGATTTTACCGTGTACCAATTTTAAGAGCACAGTCTTGCCAAGGGTGGAAGCTAACAAGCCACCGCCAGAAAGATATTAAAAGCAGCAGAATTTGCTTTCAATCAAGCCAAACACACAACTCTTGCAGACGGAATTCAAAAGTAGCTTATGGCCCTATAACCCCACAAGGTGCTTTCCTATATATATATATATCCAAAGAGATGGTCGATGCAGGAGTCAAGATAACCAGCTTTAGAAAAAAAAGAGAAGAAAAAAATAAATCCCAAAGGTGCTTTTTTTTCTTCTTCTTCTCCCAAACGGCAACTGGAACTTTCTTGTTGTATTTTTCCTTGAAAAAAAAAACATTTCGCTTCTCCTCCAAGAAGCTTCTGAAGAATCCAAAACAACTCAAGAAAGTCCAGTTGCCTTTTTTGGGAGGGGGGGGGAGAAAAAAAAGCACCTTTGGGGACAAGCGTGACCTGGATGATGGAGACCCTCCTTAAAATAAAAAGTTTACCTTGCTCCAGGTGTCTGAAACCAGGAGTAAGGCAGCCAGGTAAGGCACCCTCTGACCCCCTCCTCCCCACACATCCACCCAAAAAGGGGGCGCAGAGGGAAAGGGCTACGATTCCTGAGCCCACCTCCGCACAGCGCCACTCGGGGCATCCTCACCTGGTTGTCTTCCCGGCTCACCTGAGAGTTTTCGCGCAGGTAAAGGGAAGAAAACGCAGAATCAGGCCAGCCAGATGGGGCCAAACTCTCCCTTTTCATTGACCCCTCTCCAAGATCCGAGACCTTCACCCCTAAATCCTACCCGGGTCTAAAGCGGGACAGCGATGCGACTCTTGCCAGCTGGCAGGGGTCTTCCTTTAAGGGACAGGGGTTGGGGCAGGGGTCTCCCTTTCTGCCCACTTCTCGCCTCTCCCGCCCAGCCACCCGCCGGGTTGACTCCCAGCTCTCAAACTCACCCAACCAGATTTTTGGGACTGGCTTCACAACAGATTCCAGTAAGTTTGAGCTGCTGAAAGGTTAGCCTTTCCCTCCCCCCCCCCGCTCCTGTCCCCTCCCCTCCCCTCCCTTGGGAGCCTTTTGTTCTCCCGGCAAGGTCGCTCACCTTGGCCCCCTCTTTCCCCCCCTGGGAAGAAGGTGGAGAAAAGCAAAGTTGGAGAAGAGAGAGAGAGGGAGGAGAAACTTTTCACTCCTGCTTTGAAACCCCCCCCACCTCTCTCATTTTCTCCTGTCCGAACCAAAACGCGAATTGGGTCCAGTTTTTGTTTTTTTGGAGGGGATTCAAAATCCACGGCTTTGCCGACTCGTCTGCTTCAGTTTTGCAGGATGGGAAAATAAACTCTGGCGTCCGAGTGTGGAAGAACTCGCTTAATTTCTTAATCTGTCCCCCCCCCCCTAAAAAAGCACCAGTTTCCTACCACGTTTGTACCCTGGCTTAGCGGTTAAAAGGCAAGTGCAGGAGAAAAACCCACACTTCCCAAGGTGTAAACTTCTACCTGTTAAGCTGTGCTTGCATTTACGACTTCTCCTTTTGACAGGTTCCCAGGCAGAGCAGGCTCAGCGCTTAAGAGCGACGTTAATCCCAACATTCTCAACTTACAACCGCAATTGAAGCCAGAATGTATGTTGCTTAAGGGAGAAATTTGTTAAGGGGGTCTCGCCCCGTTTTACAACCATCCTTGCCACGATACTTAAGTGAATCACTGCCGCTGTTAAATTAGGAACATGGCTGTTAAGTGAGCCGGTTTCTCCTTGTCAAAAGGTCGCAAAAGGGGATCCTATGACCCTGGGGTCACTGCGACCGTCATAAGTGTGAGCCAGTTGCCAAGGGTCCAAATGTACCGTGGGGCAGCTGCGATGGTTATAAGTGTGAAAAACGGTCACTTTTTTCAGTCCTGTCGTAACTTCAAACAGTCACTAAGTGAACTGTTGAAAGACAAGGACTTCCCGTACTTGCCTTTAAATCTTGGACAGGTTTCCAGGCGGCGTTTAAAAATGAAATTAATCCCAAGGCAACGCAAAACAGGGCACTTGAGGTGGCCTTTGTAGGGCAGTTTGAGTAAAATTCAGCATTAAAGAAACACATTCTGTAGCCAGGCGACCTTGTCTCCAATTTAACTACCTTTCTAAAGATATTTATTTTTAAGGAGGTTCCCTAAGGCAGAACGGGGGATATCAAAGCTGCTTGCAGCTTTCAAGATAAAAGTTAGAAACAATGCAGCAGAACCAGTGGGGGGAAAATTGACAATATCAACCTCATACAATCCCATCTTGTCCCCAAGGAGTGATGAATTCAGACAGATTCCAGTTCCCGGCTTAATCCCTCTCAAAAGCTTCCAGTTTACATGTTCAATTTTGCAATGCATCCTAGTAAGAAGTCAATGTTTTTAACTCCGGAATCAATCCCAAGAAGGCTTATTTCTCTATTAGCGGAGACAGAGTTGTAACCGAATAGCATTAACCAGTTGCAAGCCTACGTTTGGTAAAGTAAGTTGGCAATCTTAAGCTTCTAAATTGTAAAGGATGGCTAAAAGACTCACCTAGGACATAAGACAACTTCAGATTTGGGAAGAATTAAACGCAGTGTGGACTGACGGTTGATTGCTGGCTTCTTTCTATGACTTTTTTGCAAAAGGCTTTTTCCGCATCGCCAGGCATACTAAGTACTGGATAGCACTTCTGGGGGGTTTTTTTTGGGGGGGGGGGGGGGAACAAAAATAAAAGGAAGCAAAATTAAAAATAAAATTTTAAAAAAAAGTCAAGCTATTTTCAATCTACCTAAACAAAGTTAAGAGGGTTGAGAAACTTTTTGAGCTCAGTTTAGCCTTTCTGCGTTACCTACCCCCTCCCTGTTTTGAGGCTAATGTGATCAACCCAGCAAAGCAAAGCGGAAGATCTGAAATCTTATTCAGCCCTTGTGACTCAAACATACCACAGACCCTTAAAGAGGAAGCATCCAGCTTCCAATTTTTTTTAATTATTTATTTTTTATTGGTTTTGAAAGTTGTGAGTCCTGCTTGTGTTGTTATGCAATGGGAAAACGAGACGGGTTTTTTTTTCTCTTTGTTTGTTTGTTTGTTTGTTTGAATGGCTGGCTTGATTTACCCAAACTTAAAACGATCTACTTCGATTGCACCTGGTGTTTTGTAAAGAGTACTCAAAGCTTAGTGAATGAATGGAACCGTAAGTTACCCAGGGCTACTGGAATATTTTTTTTATATTTTAATATTTCTTTGGACCAATATCTTTCTTTTGAGCAACGGGCTCTACCGCAGAGGTCCCCAACCTTTTGGGCACTGAGGTCAGTAGCTGTGACCCCATAAAACATTCTGTCCTAAGTAAGCCATTCACATTTTAAGTTAGGTTAGGTTAGGTTAGGACAGAGGTCTTCAAACTTGGCCCTTTTGTGGACTTCAGCATGCCTGGCTGAGGAATTCTGGGAGTTGAAGTCCACAAGTCATAAAAGGGGCCGAGTTTGAAGACCCCTGGGTTAGGATATTATAACAGAATAACAGAGTTGGAAGGGACCTTGGAGGTCTTCTAGTCCAATCCTCTGCTCAGGCAGGAGATCCTATACCATTTCAGACCAATGGCTGTCCAGTCTCTTCTTAAAAACTTCCAGTGTTGGAGCATCCACAGCTTCTGGTGGCAAGTCGTTCCGCTGGTTAATTGTTCTCACTGTCAGGAAATTCCTCCTTAGTTCCAGGTTGCTTCTCTCCTTGATGAGTTTCCATCCGTTGCTTCTCGTCCTGCCTTCACGTGCTTTGGGAAGGAAGGAAGGAAGGAAGGAAGGAAGGAAGGAAGGAAGGAAGGAAGGAAGGAAGGAAGGAAGGAAGGAAGGAAGGAAGGAAGGAAGGAAGGAAGGAAGCCTTGGTGGTGCATTGGTTAGAATGCAGTATTGCAGACTGACTCTGCCCACAGCCAGGAAGTTCGATCCTGACCGGCTCAAGGTTGACTCAGCCTTCCGTCCTTCTGAGGTCGGTAAAATGAGGACCCAGATTGTTGGGGGCAAATATGCTGACTCTGCAAAACCGCTTAAAGAGGGCTTAAAGCGTTGTGAAGCGGTATATAAGTCTAAGTGCTATTGCTATTGCTATTGAGGACTGAGGTTTAAAAGATCAGTTGGGAAAACATTTTTTCATCATTTTTATTTTTTAAGGACAAATAGCCCATCATTCACTGTTCAATTCTAACGAGAGTCGTTAACAGCAGGATCCTGTTTCTCTAGAGCAGAGCGGAAAATTGGTGTTGTGCACGCTTTCCTTACTCATCTGGAAACTCTCTTGGCGTCCAGCCATTCCTGCAGAAACATTTGTTCCAACACAGCAGTGAAACTGAGGCAAAAATAACCAGAGACCTCCGGGCAAGAAATTAGCAATTCAAAGTCATCCCTGAAAAGTTTCAAAGTTACGTTCAAACAAAGTGCCACTCCCAAGGCTAACATAATTTTTTTTTTTTTTTCTGGGCTTTGATTGCAGGAGAAAAGTTGTTTTGTTTTGTATTGTATTGTATTTTTTTAAAAAAAAAAACAACTGCAGAAATATTTCGAGAATAAAATTGCTTCACTTCCTTGTTTGTCCAATAGAGATTAACCTTTGAGCGACAGGTGAAGGCTTCCCGATGTAGAAATCTAGGGCAGCGATCAAAATAGAGTGAAATCTTCAAGCTGATCTGGACTCAGGCTGATTTTATGAATGTGTCAGTCCTGGTTTTTGGGGCAAAAAGGGCTTTCTTCCACGATGGGATGCGGTTACCCGTTTTACGAGTGCCATGACTTATGACCGAAATAATAATAATAATAATAATAATAATAATAATAATAATAATAATAATAATAATAATAATAATAATAATAATAATAATAATAATAATAATAATAATAATAATAATAATAATAATAATAATAATAATAATAATATCGCGACCTGGCCATCGAAACTGCGCGATTATGGATGAAACGTGCAACAGTGGTACCCATTGTCATCGGGGCACTGGGAACTATGTCAAAAAACTTCGCAAAACACATCAAGAAACTGCAGCTTCCTGCAATGACTCCAGCAATGTTGCAAAAAACTGCGCTACTCGGAACATCTTATATTTTAAGGAGGTACCTGGTGGACACCTAGGATGCTGGTAGCAACCCGTGTCAACCATCAGCACCAGCCAATTTGAATGTTCAGTTGACTGAGGTTCATGTTTAATGAATAAAAGATAATAATAATAACAACAACAACAACAACTCGTGTCAACCATCAGCGCCAGCCAATTTGAATGTTCAGTTGACTGAGGTTCATGTTTAATGAATAAAAGATAATAAGAATAGAATAGAATAGAATAGAATAGAATAGAATTAGAATAGAATAGAATAGAATAGAATAGAATAGAATAGAATAGAATAGAATAGAATAGAATAGAATAGAATAGAATAGAACAACGTTGGAAGGGACCTTGGAGGTCATCTAATCCAACCCCCTGCTCAGGCAGGAAACCCTATACCAAAGGGCTGTCCAGCCTCTTCTTAAAAACTTCCAGTGTTGGAGCATTCACAGTTTCTGGAGGCAGGTTGTTCCACTGGTTAATTGTTCTCACCGTCAGGAAGTTTCTCCTTAGTTCCAGGTTGCTTCTCTCCTTGGTTAGTTTCCATCCGTTGCTTCTTGTCCGGCCTTCAGGCGCTTTGGAGAAGAGAAATTCCCAGGCTCAATTACAATCATTAACTTGAGGACTAGCTATATCTAGAGCAGGGGTCCCCAACCCCCGGTCTGTGGACCGGTACCGGGCTGCGGCATGCCAGCAACCAGGCCGCACAAACAAGCAAAGCCCCATTTGAGGGATGCAGGCAGCACACAAAACCACACCCCCTCCGGCCCGCGGAAAAACCTCTCTCCACGGAAGCGGTCCCTGGTGCCCAAAAGCTTGGGGACCTCTGATCTAGAGTATGTATCTCTTGCAAATTATCTGGATGTCCAAAGAATCTAGGCAATGTGTCCAACATCTCCACACTTCCAAGTGAAGGGAAAGTGTTGGAGACGTGGGTCTGTTAGAGAAGAGATGGCTTGCAGAAGAGGCTTCCTGATAAGCCTCATCACGGATAGGCAGAAGGGTCCAATGACGTAAGGGTGGGTATTCCTCAATAAAACCGACAAGATGTTTAATTGCAATACACAATGTCTGTTCCATGTGGACGGGTTATGGACCATACATGTTAAATTCTGCTTGCACACAGTCCCCTTAATGCTGCACTTCTATGGCAATCTACTCCGGCTGCTAGATTTGGGCTGCAGAGTCTCAGACAACCTTCAGATGGCGCCAGAGAGCAAGCATATTCTCTGTCTCTATATTGCCATCTAGTGGTCATTTACAGCTATGTCACCCAATCTGGTAACCTGGCACTGACTGTCAGCAAAGTCCATTGAACACAGTGGCCCTACTCTTCAAGTAAGCATGAATATCCTTCTGCTTTAAATTTATTGAAACAACATTTAAGTAACCTTCTTAATGATAGGACTCTTGCCACGTTTTATAATATACTCTGCCATATGACTAGTGTGTTAGTCTCTTTCATTAATTCACTTTTAATTAGAGGCCCGAAGTCATAAGAATAGCATGGTGTGGGAGGTTTTTTTTAAATGATTATATGGATAAACTGCCTTTCGACGTGTTGTTTTAAAGATCAGCTCTCTGAAAGCAGAAGAATAGAAGACGTTTTAGAAGGTGTGTAATGTTTTTATTTTACTGCAAACTGTTGTAGCCACAATGGAATTATTGGGCGGTTGTTACTATTCCTAAGGTTCTCCTGAGCAGCTCCCAGCAAGACCCACATCTCCTAGAAAAACTAGTTTGGCATTCTTACACCGTTTGCAGCTGATTACTCAGTTCTCCCTGCTTCATAATACAATTTGTTAAAGGTGCATATGGCTAGCCAGCTAATCCTAACATTCGCTACAGCCATAAGGATAAAATGTTATGGCTGTTAAAGGCATCACAACTGTTTTTATGCTGCCTGAGGAATTCTGGGAGTTGAAGTCCACAAGTCATAAAAGGGCCAAGTTTCAAGACCCCTGCCCTAGATCATTTGTGGTGCCAATATGGTTCCAGAAACTTGAGCTGATAATTTACAGGGAAACCACAGGTAAGCTTGTTGTATCGATTGAGTATTTCAATTGACGGTACGAAGGGCCTCCCATAATCATGGTTTATATTTGCAAAAACGAATGCCAACGAAAGCCGGTTTCTCACAAAAGCAACTTCTGATAGCTTCCCAAGAGGAAGCAATGTTTAGCCCGTGGCAGCCCAAACTTCACAAAACTTGGCAACAATCCCTTCGCTCTAGCTTTCCATCCATTGTGGCTGAACTTTTTCAGGATTTGGTTTAGCGTCTTGGAGAGACGAACTGTGGCTGGAAGAATGTTAAGCTGCCTAAATCCATTCGGTGTTCCTCGTGTCCAAAGCCATCACCTGGGGCTCCGAGTTCAAAGCGAGGCTGGTTAATATAATCCTAACCGAAGGGATGTTTTGAGACAAATCTCACCGCTCAATCTAATTGCTCAAGGAGCTAGAATGTAAAGAGGCTTATCTAGAATTTCGGAGGCACCAACGAAGTATAAACCTGGTAGGCAAACACTTCTGGGAGCGAAGATCTAACAAGCCTAGATTAAAACCCGGGGACAAATCCCTAGATTATTTTCAGATTCAATTCATGACGATGCCAAAGAAGACGTTAGCACAGGGGTAGGCAACCTTGGCTCTTTTATGACTGGTGGACTTCAACTCCCAGAATTCCTGAGCCAGCATGGCTCAGCTTGGAAACCTCTACATTTCTCCTCAGCATGGCTGGCTCAGGAATTCTGGGAGTTGAAGTCCACGAGTCATAAAAGAGCCGAGGTTGCCAATCCCTGCGTTGGCATCATCTCTGCCTCTGTTGTAGGAGGCCTCTTGTTTGACAAATAGCTCCACAGACCAATATCTTGCGACTACTCATTATTTATGTAGAAAGTAAATCTCTACAAAGAGTCTCAATCATCCAAGTCAAGGTGCTTTGGCCAAAAGGCAACTGGACTGTCTTGTTTGTTTGTTTTTTTCCTTTGAAAACATTTCGCTTCTCATCCAAGAAGCTTCTTTGGTTCTGAGGCTTCTTCCATTCTGAACGGAAGAAGCTTCTGGGACGAGAAGCGAAACATTTTCAAAGGAAAAAAAAATCAAGGGAGTCCCGTTGCCTTTTGAAAAAGCACCTTTAGGGCTACGTAGACAATAGTTTATTCAAAACCTAGGAGGGAGTGGCAAAAAAAAAAAAATCAGGAATCTGGTCGTATTTTTTTAAAATTTAAGAATAGTCCCGTGTTTCATGAGCTGTCGGATGTGTCCATGAAAACCTGAGGATCTGAGCTTTGACGAAACATCACCTATCTTTCATAGTTTGTGGGTACGTGTGCCCTCATTCTATATTCAACACCACAGTGGAAGGTCCAGATGTTTTGATTAAGGATTCAAGATCAAAATTGCCTCAGATCAAGCTGAGCTGCTTCTGGTGGACCCCCAAGAGATCCTCATGAGTATTGTTGTGAAAACAATCCCTCCCAAGAAGGACAATGGTCAAAAAGATGGATAATATTTGGATTTAAGGCCATGCCTGCTGAGCAAAGGATGTGTCTTCCTTTGACCAAATGTCAAGTAACTCTAACTGGACTGTACATTTTTCATTCTACACTGTAATTTCATAATTATATGTTGATGAGTTACATCTCAGCGGCACGCAATTTAGGTGCAAATTATTAGGATAAGAGAACAACTTATAGAGTTACAACGGCACTGGAAAAGCGACTTATCACCGTTTTTCACACTTACGAGCGTTGCAGCATCCCCCGTGTGGTCACGTGATCCAAATTCGGAGGCTTGGCAACTGACTCGTACATGTGACGGATGCAGCATCCCGGGGTCACGTGATCCGCTTTCGCGACCTTCAAGGGGGGAAGCCAGACTCTCTTAACAACCGTGTCACTAACTTAACAACTGCAGTGATTCCCTTAACAACGGTGGCAAGAGAAGTCGTAAAATGGGGCAAAACTCACTTAACAGATGAATAAATCCTTTCCTAGAGAGGAATGTCTCGGAGTCTGTTGCTAAACCAGAAATATTACTCCTGTGTAGGTACTTCCCTTGAATCTCCCACATTACTCTTCCTTAAGCTAAGGAATATATAGCTTAGCTTCAGGCCATAGGAAGCTCCATCTTCTCGGCCACACCTTTAACCAGCTGAAAAAGTGCCTTTAAGAGCTGTCAATCTTGATTTCCAGGGCAAATTAAAACAACTGGGGTTTTTTTTAAAAAAAATAATAAAATAAAACAATTTTACACTGATTTGCATTAACACTAATGATTTAGATGCTGGCATCCTTCAGGCTGTTAATGTTGCATTCCACCCTCCTAGCTGCTAATTTGCTTCTGAACAAATTAACTGTGATATATATATATATATGTGTTTTCTGAGGTTTTCACGGGTGTTTGTATGTAGGTCTTTGGTAATTCGGGTTTTCTCCCATGTAAAATTGAAAGTGTCTTGGCAACGTTTCGACGAATTTGGAATATGGAATGGAGGGGTTTAAAATGGCCAATGATGCAACTGTGGTCTGGTTTCTGGTCACTGTGTGGTCTTCGTGAGTGTGGGTCCAGTGTCCCCCCTTGTGCTAGGGATTCGTCTGTCAATAAGGCTGGGTTTCCAAATGGCTGGTAGGCGGGAGGTATCATCTCGTTTATTCATGCTGTGTGGGCGTTTTTCTATCTCGATGGCTTCTCTGATTATTCTGTTGTTAAAGTGTTCAGTTTGGGCAATAGTTCTGGTATTTTTAAAGTTAATTTTATGTCCTGTGGCTTTGAGGTGTTGGACCAGGGAGGAAGTTGGTTCCTCTTTTCTGACTGAGTTCTTGTGTTCTTCAATGCGTGAGCTTATTCTTCTGTTGGTTTGTCCGATGTATGTGGTGGGGCAGGCGGTGCATGGAATTTCATATACTCCTTGATTTTCTAACTCAATTTTGTCTTTGGGGTTTCTTAGGATGGTAGATATTTTTCGGTTTGTGCAGAATGCTGTCTTGATGTTGTGTTTGTGGAGGATCTTGCTGATTTTGTCTGTGGTGCCTTTTATGTATGGGAGGAGGGCTTTGCCGTTTTCTTGTTCTATGTCTTGGATTTTGGTGGGGGTTTCTTTTTGGATTAAGTTGGTAATCTTATTTCTTTGGAATCCGTTGGATGTTAGTACGTTAGTGAGAGTGTGTAGTTCGGTTTTTAGGTGTTGTTCGTCAGCTAAGCGTTTTGTTCTCGAGATGAGTGTCTTGGCTACAGAGTTGATCTGTGCTGGGTGGTGGTGTGAGAGTGCGTGCAGATAGCGGTTTGTGTGTGTTTTCTTCTGGTAGATTGTGTGTCCTAGGGAGCTATTGGATTTCTTGTAGACTAAGACATCCAGGAAGGGAAGTTGGTTGTTAGCTTCTGTTTCCATGGTGAACTGTATTTTGGGGTGTAGGCTGTTGAGGTATGTGAGGAAGTTGTCTAGTTTTTCTTTCCCATGTGGCCAGATTATGAAGGTGTCGTCTACGTATCTGAGCCAGAGTTTGGGTTTGTGATCAGATTTTTCTAGAGCTTGGGTTTCAAAGTGTTCCATGTAGAGGTTTGCAATGACAGGTGAGAGGGGTGACCCCATGGGTGCTCCTTCTATTTGTTTGTATTTTTGTCCTTTATAGATGAAGTATGTGTTGGATAGGCAATGGTTGGTCAGATCTAGGATGTGCTTGGGGGGGTTATATTTGTTTTGGATAGCTGTCAAGGCTTCTTGGATTGGCACTTGGGTGAAGAGGGAAATGACATCAAAGCTCACGAATAGGTCGCTGGGCTGTAAGTTTTGTTTCTTTATGATCTCTATGAATTGGAATGAATTTTTTACGTGTGAGGTGATGGATTCTGAATAGGGCTGTAGTTGTTTGGCGAGAAATTTGGCTAGGTTTTGTAGAGGTGAGCCTATGGAGCTGACTATGGGTCTAAGTGGGGTTCCTTCTTTGTGTATCTTGGGGAGACCATAGAGCTTAGGGCATCTGGATGATTTTTCTCTGGGAATGATTCTTTGCTGGATCTCTTCGCTGATGGGGAGGCTTTTATTTTGGATCTAGTGGTTTTTTCCAGGTAGGTGGTGGGATCTGTGGTTAGGGGTTTGTATGTGGAGTCCTGGAGTAGGTTGGTTAATTTGGTTTGGTAGTCAGATGTGTTCATAACCACCGTGGCGTTGCCCTTGTCTGCTGGTAGGATTATTATGCTGGTGTCTTCTTTCAGGTTAATTATTAATAATTAACCAATCAGAACACACCTCCACCCAATCAGAACACAGCCAAGCTCCCATCCAATCAGTTCATACCTCCACTGGCAGTTAAAAGGAAGAAACAGCTGCGATCACACATTGCTCCTAGAAGCACGAAGCCGAAGACACCAGCCTGAAGATGACGAATGGGACTTCGTCGAAACGTTGCCAAGACACTTTCAATTTTACACGGGAGAAAACCCGAATTACCAAAGACCTACATACAAACACCCGTGAAAACCTCAGAAAACAAATATCGTACCTCTACGGGGAGGAATTCTACCATCTGACCAGGACCTATGAAAAACTCGAAGTCCAAAGAGCTTCCATTCTATGTGACCTCTCATTCTTACGCAACTGCCGAGATCAAAATTTAATCCCCACATGCTTCCAATTGAAATTCCACTCCAACTCTGCAGCCACCAAATGCATCCTGAAAAGAACAGAGTTGGCCCTAATCAGAAATGAACTTCACACAAAAAGATTCCTCCTAGACCGAATCAACAAAGATCTCCTCACACTTCACCTCAAACTCAGCAACAAGATCCACCCCGCACTTTGGGACAAATCCACACTCACGAAGACCACACATGATGTCACCACCACACATCCACGCAAAAAGCAGACTCAAACCCGCACCGATGATGAGGCACGACCGCGGACCAGAAACCAGACCACAGCTGCATCATTGGCCATTTTAAACCCCTCCATTCCATACGTGAAGCAAACCGACACCCACCTTGAAGATGTGGCACGACCACGAACGCGAAGCCAAACTACAGCAATGCAGCTCTCCATCTCAAATTCCCCTGCAACTCAGACTAATCCTAGCACAACAGGGCCCCCACCCAAGCAGAGCACACCCCCATCCAATCAGAGCACAGCCAACCCTCCATCCAATCAGAGCACAGCCAACCCCCATCCAATCAGAGCATAGCCAAGCCCC
>JALGBA010002481.1:0-75709 GCA_023970755.1 Azemiops feae
CTGGGAGACTCTGTTGCAACCATTTCCTGAGTTAAGAAAAGTTTCCATGCCTTTCAAGTCCTGAGATAAGATTAGTCATGAGTTATGTCTTCCTGAGTTATGTCTTCCTGAGTTATGTCCTTCAAGTTATCTTTTCCTGAGTTATGTCTTTCAAGTTATCATTTCCTAAGCTACGCCTTTAAAGTCTATATTTCCTGAGTTGAGATAAGCTACGCCTTTGAAGTTTACATTTCCTGAGTTAGGATAAGGTACCCTTTTAAGTTTTATTGCTTGGCTAAACCCGCCCTTTATGAACCTTTTGTTATGTTGTAAAAATGCCAATAAAAGAGAGGCAGGCAGATCCTTCTGGGCTCTCGCTTGCTGACTCAACCTGAAGAAACATGTGGTCCGTGTGTTTCCTATCTACCAAACGCGAGGTCCGTTAGCCCAGGCTGACGTACGTCACTGGTCCGTCCAGCAGGCGCTGGACCCCGGGATTCGAACTCCCACAACCACTGGTCCGTCCAGCAGGCGCTGGACCCCGGGATCGGAACTCCCACAACTGGTGACCCCGACGTGATTCACTTTATGACGTGATTCACTCCACGGCGTGTTCTCTGTCTAGGGAAGCGCTGCTCTGGCTCCTGTACCTACGCACCTGGTAAAGGCTTGCAAACGTAAGTATGGGAACCCCGCTTTCCAAGGTTCTGTCCAAGCATGTGGATGAACTTTCCTCTTTAGCCAGAAAGGCAAATTGTTTGCAAAAAGTTAACGGAACAACTGTCTATCCTTTATCTCGCAAAGAAATTATCTCTTTCCTTCTTTACCTTCATAAACACTGTCCTGCTTATCCCGAGGACGGCTCTCTTCGCCGATCCACTTGGGAACGTATTGGTAAATGGCTTCATGAACCACCCCGGGCGCCAACTAATATTCTTTGCACGTGGCGTGGACTCATGGCTGCTCTTCAAACTTTGTATCCAGACCCTTCCTCCCAACCTGTGCCTACTACGGAAGACGTTCCAAAGCCGGCACAGCCAAAAAAACCCCCCTCTTCGCTCTATCCTTCTCTCTCTCCTCCAACTGCTCCCCCGCCCTATCCTTCAATGTCGCCTTCACCCCCTCCTTCTCCTTCTCCACCCTCCTCAACTTGTGGGGGTGCTGTTCTCCGTGCCATGCAACAGGCACGAGAGGATGGTTCTCTGGATCCCGAAGACCTTCCCTCTACTTCTTCTTTATTTCCAGTAGTATGGGGACGAGGCCCCCGTGGGGGTCTCGCCCCTCCAGTTTATCAAAATATTTCTTATAAAGTTATCAAAGACATAAAAGATGCTGTTCGAGACTACGGTCTTCAGTCTCGCTATGTGCAAGGCTTGCTTCATTCTCTCTCTTCTGATGCTTCAGAAATGCTTCTAATAGATTGGCAAACTTTATTTAGTATGCTTATGACTCCTGCACAGTATGTAATTTGGAACTCAGAATATGCTAAGCAAATTTCTCTCCTTGTGCAAAATGGCTTGCCTGCTAATGTATTTCCAGATGATCTGATGGGCACTGGCACACGTTTTACCGTCACCCAGCAGACCCAATCAGATCGAACTGCATTTCCTTTGATTAAAAACGCTGCACTTGGCGCTTATCGTAAGGTGGATGAAGCCCAACAAACTCCTTTACAAACTTTTTCAAAAATCATACAAACCACTAATGAGGACTATGCTTCTTTTGTCAGTCGTTTGCAATTATCTCTTGAAAGACAAATTGACAATGAAGCTGCCAGAAATGAATTAATTATGAAATTGGCTTATGAAAATGCAAACCCTGATTGTCAAAAGGTTCTTCAACCTCTTGCGAATAAGCCTGATGCTACGCTGGCTGATTTTCTCCGTGTCTGCCGTATTGTCGGCTCTAATTCTTATAACATGACCACCCTTGCTTCTGCTATCACCTCTTCATTACCCCCCACTTCTCTGCCCGTTCCCTCTTCCCCTCCCGATACCTATGCCTTTTCTCGTCCTGCTGGCAATTGTTTTAATTGTGGCAAACCTGGTCATTTCAAAGGTCAGTGCAGAGCACCGGGAGGGGGGGGAGCGCCGCGTGGGCGACCCCCTCCCCCTGCTGCTAAACCAAAAACTGTTTGCCCTCGCTGTCGCAAAGGTTTTCACTGGGCTTCTCAATGTCGATCAAATCCCCCTTTTCAACGCCAAAACCAGTCGGAAAACTAATTGCGGGGCCATCAGCTAGCCCCACCAAAAAGGCTGAAATGTCTCCTCTCCTTTCTGACCCTCCCTTTTCTGCCTCCGCATTTCCTGTTGAACTTTCTGCTGATTGTTCTTATGAAGACCCTGGTTCTGTTTTTACTCTTCCTCTCTCAGTGACACTAATAAAACCGCTTCCACCTTCATTGCCTGTTTTGCTCATGCCTAATTCCTCCCTCACTGTTGAAGGCGTGGTAGCCGCGCCTTTTCTTTATGATTCATCCTCTCTTCATCACTTGTCTCTTGCTGCTATTGGTGATCGCCCCTTTTTCCTTCCAAAGGGCTCAATTATTGCTACGCTTATTTTACTTCCCTCCTCTGCCTCTGCCTCTGTTTCTACCTCTTCTCTCCTTGCTTTACACTGCCCTGTTGAACCTTTCAAGCCAATGCTTACCATTTCATTAAATGGCCGTCCCTTTACAGGCTTGGTTGACACGGGTGCGGACGCTTCTGTCATTCGTACCAAGGACTGGCCCTCTACTTGGGCGCTTTCTGATTCTCCTTCTGTTCAAGGAGTTGGTGGATCCCAAGCGGCAAAGGTCAGCACTGATTGGCTCTCTGCTTCTGTCCCTGATACTTCTACCACAGCTTATCTTAAACCTTTTGTCCTTCCTCTTGCTTTTAATCTATGGGGTCGTGACTTGCTTTCTCAGCTGCATGCTACTTTACACATCCCCTAACCAATGGCTATCACACCCCTTAAACTGTCTCTCATTTCTTCCACCCCTGTATGGGTGGATCAATGGCCTCTTGTTGCTGAAAAACTTGAGGCCCTACATGAATTGGTATTTCAACAACTGGCTCTAGCCCACATTGAATTTTCTACCAGTCCTTATAACACTCCTGTTTTTGTCATTAAAAAGAAAAATGGCAAATGGCGCCTCCTACAGGATTTACGTGCTGTGAATGCTGTTATTCAACCAATGGGAGCGCTACAATGTGGGCTGCCTAATCCAAATTTGATTCCTGAAACTTTTGATTTGATCATTATTGACTTAAAGGACTGTTTTTTCTCTATCCCACTGGATCCAAGGGATAGATTATGGGGATAGATTATGCATTCACTATTCCAGAATTGAATAATTCAAAGCCAACTACACGATACCACTGGAAGGTGTTGCCACAGGGTATGCTCAATTCCCCTACAATGTGCCAATATTATGTGAATAAAGCAGTCCAGCCTTATAGAGATCGCTACCCTTCTTTTCTGGTGTATCATTACATGGATGATATTTTAATTGCAGCTGACGGTCCGAAGGGGACAGTATTAAAAACACTTCCATATCTTACATCTATATTGAATGAGGCGGGGCTTCACATAGCTCCTGACAAAATCCAATCTCAATATCCCTTTCAATATCTGGGACATAAAATGTTAGCCTCTGCGGCCACGCCTGAGCTGCCAAAACTCAATTTTCCAAACAACCCTACATTAGTACAATTGCAACAATATTTAGGAACACTTAATTGGGCACGATCTTATCTTTCTCTTACCACGGCTGTTCTTTCCCCCTTTTTTCAAGCTTTAGCTACACTCAAACACCCTGCTGACACTTTACATCTTACTGATGTTCATCACACCACTCTCCAACATATAAATTCAATACTGCAGACCACTTGGGTCGACCGTGTCTTGAACAACACACCTTTTTCCCTTGCAATTTTATCAACACCTTCTCTATTCACTGCCATTCTTGTTCAAATATCTGACAAAAAATTACACATTGTCGAATGGCTCCACCTCCCACATACTCCACGTAACACCCTCACCACAAGACCTTTACAAATGGCACTTTTGATTGATAAAGGAAGAAAGCGAGCCAAAACATTAATTGGATACAAACCAATTGCTATATATATTCCCTTTAAGCTAACACAATGGGAACCTTTATTCCAAAATTCAGATGTGTTGCAAGATTCCTTGGAAAACTGGCATGGGCATGTTTCATGTCATTTGCCCGCAGATCCTCGCTTACAACTTGTTAAGACAGTCCCTATTTCCTTTTCTTCTCCTATTGTTCCTTCACCCCTTAAGGACTGTCTTACCATTTTTACTGATGGTTCAAAAACATATGGTGCTTGTACTTGGCAATACAATGGAACATGGCACAAAAAGCAAACTTTGCCTCAACAATCAGCTCAACAAGCAGAACTAGCTGCTCTTATTTTGGCTTTAAGCTCCTTTTCTTTATAACCTTTAAACATCATTACAGATAGCTTATATGTTTCCCATATCACTCACAACATTTTTGACTCTTATCTGTCTCCCTCCATTCCACCTGTCTTTATGAAACTCTTTCTTTCACTACAAACACTATTATATGATCGTGTCCATCCCTTATTTTTAGCACATATTCGAAGTCACCAACATTTACCAGGATTTCTTTCAGAAGGGAATCATATGGCCGATGAAGCCTGCAAACTTTTACCTGTTGTCATCAAAGTTCCACAGCCAGCTCCCATGACAGCGGGGGAAAGTCACAGCTATTTTCATCAAAATAAGAAAGCCTTAATGAAACAATTTGGAATCACTATGGCTGAAGCTACAGCCATAATTCAACAATGCCCAACCTGTAGCTTACAGTCTAAAGGTATCCCACAGGGCGTTAACCCTAGAGGCACTGAAACCTGTGATACCTGGCAAATGGATGTAACTCAATATCCTCCATTTGCCCCGTGGAAATATCTACATGTTACAGTAGATACGTTCTCCGGATTTATTTTGGCAACCCCACAAAAAGGGGAAGCTGCAAAACAAGTGATTAATCACTGTATTCGTACCTTTACAGTGCTGGGATGTCCAAAAATATTAAAAACAGACAATGGCCCAGCTTATGTCAGCTCACAATGTTCACAGTTTTGTCATCACTGGTCCATTGTCCACAAATTTGGAATTCCTTTCAATAGCCAAGGGCAGGCTATTGTTGAGCGAGCAAATCAAACTTTAAAAAATGCATTAGATCGTTATATGGGGTCCAAGGGCTTATGCCCCCCAAACCTCCCGGCACTGCAAAACGTGTTAAATGTTTGTCTGTATACTCTCAACTTTCTAAATCTCACTGGCACTCCCTCTTTGTCTGCTGCGTCTCGACACTTTACTAAACCTGTTGTCCCAACTTCAAGACCACTTGTATACTACAGGCAGCTCCCGGATCCAACTTGGAAAGGTCCAGCCGAACTCATCACCTGGGGAAGAGGCTACGCTGCAGTTCAACTACCCGACAGAGTTTTGTGGGTCCCTGCTCGTTGTATTCGCCCATATTTCATCACTCCACACAACCCACCAACTCCATCGGATGTGCCATCATTGCCTTTGTGAGTGTGGATGTACATGCTGTTATTGGTGTAACAACTGCATATTGCACCATCCATATTGTCCAGGGGTCCAACACTTTTGCATCAATCATGTGGACCCTGCTTTTGATGACACTCTTGACAAGTTCCTTCCCCATGATGTCCACACTGCACCTTCCCATTATGACAAAGCACTGAGAATTCCTCTAAATTTTCATAAAGGCCTATATTGTGGTCCTGTTTTTTCTTTTCTTGATCTCAATACTACTGCCCTTTTCCATTGTTATGACCGAGGTCAATCCTTTTGTCCCTTTGTGTTTTTTCAGTATCCTAATCGTGGCATTCCTCTTCCACCATCTCCCTCTATTTCCCTCACCTATGCTCATTACCCTTGTCACATAACTCTTGCTATTCTTGTGACCCCTGAGACTACGGGGCGCTATTATGTGTCTGGATTTTCATCCTATGGTACTTATACTACACATTCTTTTGAACTCGCATCAGTGGCGAGCTATGCAAAACCTCCTTTGTCTCCTCGTTTACTTGCTTACAACTTTGTTCTTCATCCCCGCTCCTTCCTAGACCTGGCCGCCCGTATCTTAACCTCACCTCACTTACAACACTTTCATTCCACAAAGCAATTTCGCTCACACCAACGCATCATTCATTCTCGACGACGGCGATCTCCTGATCCTAATCCTCATCGACCTCTCAACTACACATGGACTGTTCGTGACTTTGAAAATCAGGTATTATTCCAAATCTCCAAATACACAATATGGCCCTGGTTCCCTATCTTACATTTTGACTTTGCCGAAATGGGTACCGGGGTCAACAAATTTGCTTCAAAATTTCTCCAAACTAACAAATGGGACAAACAAGGTTCGTGCACACCTCCACTAGAAGCAACATGGTGGGACCTGTATTTTTGTCCCGAACCAAAGACACCTGAGGAAAAATATCAATGTGGCACTTTTTTGGATAAATACTGTGCCTCATGGTCTTGTGTTTCTACGGGCGCTATATCCTGGACTGCCCCTCGCTCAAATGATTATATTGCCATTAACCGTAGTAATGGCAAACCCCCTTCTCCTTCCTGCCCTTCTAATTTGCATTGTTGTGGTGAGCGGAAAAATCCAATGAACATTACCTTCACATCCCAAGGAAAGACTTTGACTACAGAGCAATGGGCTGTCGGATATTCTTGGGGTGGTAGAGAATGGAGCGGTTCTGGAAACAACGGCGGAGTTTTTTCCATTCGTCTCACAATCCAGTCACCACATTCCCCTCCTATAGGTCCTAACAAAAACGTTCAATCTGTTTTTTTACAGTCCGTTGTACATAATATGCCTAATCCCTTGATTAACCTTGTCAATGCTTCTTCCTTTTTGCTAAAAAGTGCTGTTAATTCTTCATCACAAACCGACCACTGTTGGCTCTGTTTATCAGCCACTCCACCCTTTTATGACGCTGTTGGATCCATCGAACCTATTAAGAATGCTACTAAAGATGACTCCTGCAGATGGAACTCAACGTCTATTACCATTACTTCTATTGCGGGACATGGTTGTTGTTTGGGAAACATTCCTGCAAATTATTCTCAATATTGTGCTAATATCACCACTGGCAAATACCAATGTGATGTTTGGCTCACCCAGAAAAGATCGGGCAGTGTAAATACGGCAGGTTATAACTCTCTTTTTACTTTGAGTAATGGTAATATTTCTGCCAGCTTAAAGGGCCAATTCTTCATCCCCGGCAACAACTCCATCTGGGCTTGCTCTACAGGTGCCACAGCCTGTGTATCAGGGGATGTCCTTATACAACAAAAAACCTTTTGTATTCAGGTACGCTTAGTCCCTAGAATCACTTATAATTCCCCCTCTGATTTTGTTTCCCTTATGGAACCACCGGAATACCACCTACGTGTAAAACGTGAATTTGTTACAGCCCTAACCCTTTCAGTTCTTTTAGGATTAGGTGCTGCAGGAGCAGCTACTGGAGCTGCGGCTCTAGTTGTTAATCAACAACAAATACAAAAACTCAGTCTAGAAATAGATAATGATCTTTCCCGCATTGAGACTTCAATTTCTGCCCTTCAAACTTCTTTGTCGTCTCTTGCTGAAGTAGTTTTGCAGAATAGGCGTGCCCTCGACCTTTTATTTTTAAAGGAAGGTGGAACGTGTGTAGCCTTAAAAGAAGAATGTTGTTTTTATTCTGATCAATCTGGCATTGTGCGCGACTCTATGAATGACTTACGCAAACGATTGAAAGACAGGGAACAGGAAAGGTTCTCCCAACAATCCTGGTATCAAAGTATGTTTAATTTCTCTCCCTGGATTACCACATTGCTTTCTGCTATTTTAGGACCTTGTATAATTTTGCTTATATTATGTATGATTGGCCCATGTGTTTTTTCACGCCTTTTGCAATTTCTCAAGGATCGTTTGAATGGTTTGGATTCTAATCTTTCTAAGATTAATGTTATGCTTGCCTCAAACAATATATATGAACCCTTGAAACCCAAATTCCACCCCTCTGAAAAGGTTGCCCTACTGACGCTGTCTGACACGGACTCCAACTGTTCCGATACTGAATCAGACTTAGCCATGGAGGCTCTTGCCCCCAAGCAAGAATCTCGTATTCTTATGGAGTTGCCCTCTTCTGTTTCGGAGGATGCAGATGATGGCCACGAGTAGGATGGAGATTGAACTTTAAAAAATAAAAACAGTGGAGATGTTGCAACCATTTCCTGAGTTAAGATAGGTTTCCATGCCTTTCAAGTTTCCATGCCTTTCAAGTCCTGAGATAAGATTAGTCATGAGTTATGTCTTCCTGAGTTATGTCTTCCTGAGTTATCTCTTCTTGAGTTATGTCTTTCAAGTTATCTCTTCCTGAGTTATGTCTTTCAAGTTATCATTTCCTAAGCTACGCCTTTAAAGTCTATATTTCCTGAGTTGAGATAAGCTACGCCTTTGAAGTTTACATTTCCTGAGTTAGGATAAGGTACCCTTTTAAGTTTTATTGCTTGGCTAAACCCGCCCTTTATGAACCTTTTGTTATGTTGTAAAAATGCCAATAAAAGAGAGGCAGGCAGATCCTTCTGGGCTCTCGTTTGCTGACTCAACCTGAAGAAACATGTGGTCCGTGTGTTTCCTATCTACCAAACGCGAGGTCCGTTAGCCCAGGCTGACGTACGTCACTGGTCCGTCCAGCAGGCGCTGGACCCCGGGATTCGAACTCCCACAACCACTGGTCCGTCCAGCAGGCGCTGGACCCCGGGATCGGAACTCCCACAAGACTCCGCGTCTTTCTCCCCTCTGTTTGGGGGCGCTTCTGGGGCGGCATCCATAGGCTGTATTGGGCTGTCCCTACTGCTGCTGCTGGTGGGGGCACTGGCCCGGATCCCCAGAATCCAAGAGGGGAAGGAGAGCCCCGGTAAGGAGGGGGCCGGAAGGGGGAGGAGAGGGGCTAGGGGAGGATATGGTTGGGAAGCACCCCTGATACTCGTGGGGGAAGGGGGGAAGAAAGCTGCTGGATCTCCAGACATGACTTTGGGAAATGGGTCGAGGGTAAGAGTGGTGGAAGTCTCCAACAGTCTTGATCTCTGCGTGGTCTCCTCCCCCTTTCTCCCCACATCCCCCCCAGGAGGATGCAGAGGGACCTGTTCTTTCCCGATTGTAGCCGAGGTGGGGAGTCGCAGCCAGGCCCGTCTTTCGCTCCCCTCCCCCCCAATATCTGGGTCGGAGTCGCCTGCATCGAAAGAGGAAGGAGGTGGAAAGCGAAAGCGAAAGAGGGAAATTTTACGACCTGAAGAAAAAGAAAAAGATGCATTTTAGCAAAAGTATTTTTGCTTCTTTGGAAACTTCACTTTTTCTTCTGAATCTCCAATTTGAAGCTTTGAAGGTCCTGCAAGAGTTGAGCTTCGGTCCCTTTTGGGGGAGACTCTAAATTTGGGGAGGAGACCAAGAAACCCCCACCCTCCATAATCCCTCATTGCTCAATCGGGACCTGGAGGGGAGGGGGGAAACTGAGGGAGAAGGACCTGGGGGGTGGGTCTGAATTGCTCCTCCCAAACTGGCTCTGCAAAACTCTCCCCATCGTGAAGGGGGCTGGAGACCCTCTTTGAGATGCTCTGGGGGATTGCAGGGGGTCTTTTGGGGAGGGGGATAGGAAACAGGTGCGATCCCCAAAAATCATCCGAGGTAATTGGGCTGAAGATTAGGAGGGGAAAGAAAAGTTGGGGGGACCCAGGGAAGGTGGGGGGTTGAAGGTCTGGGAACCCCCAGGAGTGTCAGTCCAGATTTCCTCATTGTGCCCCCTCCCCATATTCCCTCCCAAAGGAAGAGAGAGTGGGGGGTATGGAAATTACTTTCTCTCCACCCCAGAAAGTTTTGGGAGGTCTCTTCAGCCCCCTTCCCCTATACTTCCTCCCCCTTTTAGATCCAACGTTCCCTGGAGAGAATAGATCTGCTTGACCAGTTGAGCTTCTGCCTGCCTTTTCTATCCTGGGAGGATGAAGGAGGTCCAGCAGGAAGTTCCTCCTCTCCCCCTCTTTCATTCCTCCCCCCTCCAGACCCCCCAGCAAGTCTGCCTCCCCTCATGGGACTGAGAAAGTTTCACCTCCGTCCTCCAGGGGGTGTCTTCCACCAGTCTCTCACGGAAGGTCCCTCGCCCCTTCCCCATTTTGAGTGGGTTCCTCCTTTGCTAGTGGCTGGGAACGATGGACTCTGGAGTCCCTTCTGTTGAAGGAAAAGTCTTCATCAGGGTCCAGTCCAAGCCAGGAATAAACAACATTGTGACTGCTTTAGAAAGAAGGTTGCAGTTTATCGAAGAGGAGAGCCAGATACAAAGATGGCTCTGGAAGAAAAAAGAGAGAGCACATGTAGAGAGTGGATTTTTATACCCTCTGGGGCTCTTCAGTTTGTTTCCTGTTCCTGTTTGAGGCTTTGTATTTCCTGTGTCATGTACTTTGACCTGACTCTGAGTGTGCCCCTTTGACATAGATCCTCACCACACCCCTGGCAAGAAGACACGAAGATGTCAAGTTCACAGGTGGCAGTTGACTTTACTACAGGAACCTCTGGCATGCAGTTACAATAGTCGTCTGCTATCAAAGTCAGCTCTGGGAGCATCCGCCTCCCAGCGCCTTACATACACAGCAGCTAATCGACCCCACCCCCCGCCCACCTAACCAGCATCCGGTCTTCATAGCTATAAATGCCCAGGCCCAATGCATGCATGTGCGCATCCCTGCTCCGGCTGCTGCATTGGGCCGCTGTGCCGATACCCGTCTGCCTGCCGGCCGTCAGCTACTCAGCTGTTTGATGGTGTCTTGGCCCATCAGCTGTTCAGCGGCTGGGGAAAAAGCAGCCTGCCGGCCGTCAGCTCCCCAGCTGTGCGGCAGTTCCTTGGCCCGTCATCTGTTCAGCGGCCGAGGAAGAAGCTGTCCCACCGCGCTGGTCCGTCAGCTGTTCGGCGCTGCACCTGACAGCTGGGCCACCCGGTACCGATGCCCACACTGGCAGAAGGCAAGTAGGCTTGTCGGTGCCGGCCGCTGGCTTTCCTCTCCATCCCGCACGCCATCCTTGGCCCCCCCATCCGTCCATGTTGAGCCCGGAGGGCTGGACAGGCAGCCCCCTCTACCAGGGCTCCTCCTGGAAGGCAAGGAGAGACAGACGATCAAACAGTTACTATAATGGTCTATACAGTCTACCCCCCTCTTGGCTTATGAGGGTACCGGCGATGATACCGCCTCAGCAGCTGGGGGGCTTCGATGTCCACTGCCCCCACCCCAGGAGGCCTCTGACACTGGGTATCCCTTCCACCTCACCAGGTATTGTACATGACCTCTGTGGACACGGGAGTCGAGCACCTCCTGGATCTCATACTGATCCCCCACAACATAACCTATTATGTCTTGTCTTAGAGTTTGGGTGGGGTATGTAGATTTTAGGTGTCTTTGTCTTCCTAAGCTTCTAGCTGGAGGGCTCCAACCTTCCTGAATGGATTATTACATCTGCATTTCTACAGAGATGGTTTCTGCTTGGGGGACGGAGACTTGGGGCTATTAAGAAAAAACTGGGCATGCTTTTCTGCCTCTTTAAGATCCTTTGAGGAAATATAAGATTCTGCCCTTTTAATATTTCCTTCTCTGGGGGGAAGGGCTGACTTCCCACACTTCTGATGGCCCTTCTCCTCCTCCTCCTCCCTGCAGCCCATTTCTTCTTCCAGACGAAGTCTGAGTGCCTCTTCTCCAACGGGACGCAGCAGGTGCAGTTCCTGTACCGGTCTTCTACGACCGGCAGGATTTCACCCGCTTTGACAGCAACCGCGGAGAGTTCGTGGAGTTGGGGAAGGTGGATGCCAAGGCTTGGAACAGCAATAAGGTTGGCATGCAATACACGAGTAGCTGAGTAGCTGCTGACTCAACTACCAGGTGTACAACTACGAGGCAGCCAGGCCGAAGAGTGCGATTGGCCAGAGAAGTGAGTGCAAAAGGGAGGGGCTTCCCTGGGAGGGAGATGCCAGGACCCCCCTTTCATTTCATTCATTGGGATCCTCCTTATTTATTCTAGACTCTCAGATTTACAAAATCTTCCTCTTCTTCCCAGGGTCCGAACTCTCTTCCTGTCTGGAATCTGGGATCCCTTTTTTTAAAATAATATTTTATTAGTTTTCCAATTTTACATTTAAGTATTTAAAAAGCAACGTGGTGGCTGGGTTAATCAATAGTTTGATAACATATAAAAATCTTTAGTACAAATCTCAAGTTACAACATCAAATATTTCCTCTCTTTTTCTCTTAACATCTACTGTCTCGTATTTAAGCTAATACAGTTCCTATTATATCAACTCAGTAAAAACATCATTATTAAATTTATCAATAATTTTTTTTTGAATTTTTATTGATTTTCCAGTTTTACATTTAAATATTTGAAAAGCAATGTCGCAGCTGGGTTGGTTCATAATTCAATAACATACAAATTTATTTAGTACAGATCACAAACTAGTACATTAAATATTTCCTCTCTTTTTCCCTTGGCATTTACTGTCTCACATTTAAATTAATACAATTCTTATTATATCAATTTAATACAAATAACTGTCAAGGCTGCTAATATCGAATGTTATGCTTGACATTATATACTGTATGGATGCAGACATTCACTATTTAACCTGTGTATTACTTTAAGAGCCACTACTAGATAGTATGGGGGGAAGGGAGTGAAAGAATGTGCTGAGAACTATTTAGCCTAACAATATTTCAGCAGAGCATCTGCAAAGGATGAAATGCATCTTTCTTTCAGAACCTTACAACAAGCCAAAAACCAACAAACTTTTTAGATGTTTAGGGATCTGAATTCCTAGTCACTATTCCAAAGAATAAAGGAGTAGACTGACGAATGAAAGGAACGTCATGAAAGGAGAGGAATTACCGGAGACTAGCTTTCCTGCAGCTGTAAGTCCCTCAGAGATGGGAGCCGCAGCGTGCAAGCCTGTTGAGAGAGAACCCTCACAAGTCCCCCAGCTGGGAGCAAAGCCAAACAGTTTAGAACAGCTGATTTGGTCTTCAGACTGGGACAAGACAAGTGTGGAATCCGGAGACTTCGTAACAGCTTCTCCATCTTCAAAGACTTCCAAGACGGACAAGCTAGAGCCACAACAAAGAGATCTTCACAGATTACATCCCCCACGCCAGTGGAAAACTGCCAAGCCTTCGGCAGCTGAAGACTCGGGTGAGTGGAGATGTCAATTTACAACTCATAGTGAGTCTGTGGAGAATTTGGCAGAGAGGTTTGAAGCATTAGAAGTAAGGGGTGCGGAACAGTCCCTGCTGAGAGAGGCCCCCAGCCCTTCCCTCACAGATCAACCAGTTTCCCAATCCCTGGAACCCCCTGCCAGGGCCTCCAGCCCCACAGAGAGAGGGAAACCCAGCCCGGGGCCCCTGCCTCAATGGGGAGTTTGGCAGCCTCCTCAGATGGAAGATGAAAAGCCTCTGAGCATGAGTCAGCTAATGGAGATCTTACAGCAGTTTGGGATGGTGCAAGGGCTAGGAGAGCAGCAGAGGGCGCCATCACCCCCTGCAGACCAACAACAGAGAAGGTGGCAACCACCCTCACCTATTCAGCAACCTTTAGAAAACCTCCCACGATTAGAGAGGCCAGCACGGCCAGTATTGCAACCACAGCAGGGTGGAGGGCAGCCAGCCCCGAACGTGCAACCCTTGGGCATGCAACAGCAACAAGGCTGGGGCCAACCACAACTGAGAGCACCACCCCTGCAGCAGCCAGCCCCAAACGTGCAACCCTTGGGCATGCAACAGCAACAAGGCTGGGGCCAACCACAACTGAGAGCGCCACCCCTGCAGTGGAGAGTTCCGCAGCCGCCAATTCGGCAACAAGGGTGGGCCCAGCAGCAACAACCCCAGTGGGCCCCACAACAGCCTATGATTGGCCCACCTCTCAGAGCAACTTTCGATGGGGACTCAGAGAAGCTAATTTTTTTCCTCAACCAAGTACGTTCTCATTTAAATCGCTGGGCCCATCTCTACCCAGACCCAGGTGCCATGGTCGATGTGATTGCGTCCAACCTAGAGGGAGAGGCATCCGAATGGCTAAACAATTTATACAATGAGCAAGCCCCTGAATTAGACAATCCCCACCTCTTCCTCCTGGGCCTGAGAGAGAGATTTGAGGACCCTTCTATCAGCCTTAGAGCAGGAGGACAAATCCACAAAATAAAACAAGCCGGTAGACCTGCTCTAGAGTATGTGCGTGAATTCCGCAAGATAGCCGGTCGAATAGAGGGGTGGCCTGAGCAATCCCTAATCCATCTCTTCATTGAGGGGTTAGATGACCACCTCTCCCAAGCCTGCCTCATTTGAGCAGTACCTGATCAGCTACATGAGTGGTACCAGACAGCGGTGAAGCTGGACGTTGAACTCACCCGCTATAAGAAGCCTCCCCAGACCACCTGCAGGTCCACCGATCACATGCTTCCGGTGTGGACAACAGGGACATCGAGCATCGAACTGCCCGGTCCCCTACCCCCAACAGCAGAACAAACCGGCACCTGCAGTGAGGAAAAGACCTAGCCAACAGCCATCGAGAGAAAAATCCAGCGGGATCACAGAGCAACTGGTTGCCCAAGCTACCTCCCCTACACAGGAGGACGCCGGAGCTGAGACTGGACCCGCCGTCGCTCTACCCTTTTTTGACAGCGATGATGAAGAAGAGAACGACCCAATGGTGAGTCGACCTGTCCCTCCTTTCACACTGGCTGCAAGGCTAATCATCCTACGACTTAGGGCTAGGGTTGATCACTGAGATTCCAGCCTGGGTAGCTAACTGAGGCTGTGATCCTAGGATTAGCCTGGTTAGACAAATGGAAGCCATTTATCTGGTGGGAGAAAGGAATGAGAACTGTGAGGTTACCAATAGCCCCCCCCCCTGATTCAACAGACATTGCGGAACACTTTAGGCCACCTAATGAGTGAGCACTTATAGCTGCCTCACCGTCACCAGATGATTCACTCATCCCCAATGAATACCGGGACTTAGCGGAGGTATGCAATGTCCTACCCCCTCACAGACCCAATGACTGTTCCATTGAACTGGTGCCAGGAGCCAAGCTCCCACGCCCGAGAATGTACGCTATGTCCCACCTCGAAATGGAAGAGATGCAGCAATACGTGAATAAGAACCTAAAGAGGGGGTTCATTGAAAGGGCCAAATCTACCGTGGGAGCCCCTGTGTTATTTAAAGAAAAAAAAGATGGGTCTCTTCATCTCTGTGTAGACTATAAGGGTCTTAACGCTGTAAGTGTGCACAACAAGTACCCCCTCCCCCTCCTACAGGACTTATTAACTCATCTGGCTAAGGGGAGTGTTTTCACAAAATTAGACCTGAGAGAGGCATATTACCAAGTGAGAATAAAGGAGGGAGACGAGTGGAAGACTGCCTTCAACTGCCCCATGGGAAGCTACCAATTCAAGGTCATGCCATTTGGACTACAGGGGGCCCCAGCTGTATTCATGCAGCTGATTAATGAGGTCCTACATGGTCACCTGTACAAAGGGGTCCTGGTGTACCTTGACAATATCCTTATATACAGCACGAATATGACTGATCACGTAAAGCTGGTGAGAGAAGTATTAAAGAAACTACTGAATGCCAAGCTTTATGCCAAATTGTCAAAATGTGAATTTCATCAGACCCGATTAGATTACCTCGGCTACAGAATTTCCAACGAGGGCATTGAGATGGATCCAGCTAAGGTGAAAACTATAATTGAGTGGCAACCCCCAAGAACCCGCAAACAGCTCCAGAGCTTTCTAGGTTTTGCCAACTTCTACCATCAATTCATCCCCTCTTTTGCCAAGATTGCCCTACCCCTTACAGACTTACTCAAAACAGGGGGAAAAGGAGGGAAGCCACGACCGGGCCAACCACTAGCATGGACTATGAACTGTCAAACGGCTTTTGAGAATTTAAAAAGACTATTTGCCGCTGAACCGGTTCTAAAACACCCCTGCCCAGGGGAACCTTTTGTAGTACAAGCCGATACCAGCGATGTGTCTGTTGGAGCTGTACTACTTCAAAAGAACAAGGATGGAATCCTGCAACCCTGCGCCTACACCTCAAAAAATTTTACGGAAAGTGAACGGAGATGGGCATAATGGGAAAAAGAGGCCTTCGCAATTAGATGGGGGTTGTTAAACTGGCGACACTACCTAGAGGGGAGCAAGGTGCCATTTGAAGTATGGACAGATCACAAAAACCTAGAGGCACTGAAAACTCCCCGCAAATTGTCCCCAAAGCAAGTACGGTGGGCACAGTACTTTAACCACTTCAACTTTACTCTAAAGTACATACCAGGGGGCAAAAACTTCCTAGCTGATGCGCTATCTAGATTGCCCCAATACAAAAGTGAACGTGAAGACGTTAATGAGGCAATTATCTCCAATCCACAACCTGTTACACAAATCACGCCTCGCAGGGTCCCTAATCCTGATGACCCTGGAGCAAAGAAAATAAAACGAGAGCTTCTCACTGATCAATGGTTCAAAGATAATCAAACCTCCTTGATGTGCCGGGATGGTTTGGCTTACAAGGGAGGGAAACTGTATTTGCCCGAATCCCTCTGTCTCAATGCTCTCAAACACAGCCATGATGTAAAACAGGCTGGAGACTTTGGATATCTAAAAACTCTACATCTCACCTGCCGGCAATTTTGGTGGCCGGGACTGAAACGAGATGTGGAAAACTATGTGAAGAGTTGTACCGTATGTGCCACAATGAAAAGAATCCTGGGGAAAACCCCTGGGTTACTACAGCCAGTGGCAGACCCTTCCCAACCCTGGAAAGAAATAGCTATGGACTTTATCATAGACCTACCTGAAAGTAAAGGAAATACAGTCATCTGGATTGTAATAGACTTGTTTTCGAAGCAGGCTCATTTCATCACCTGCAAAGGACTCCCATCCACCCAACGACTGACTAAATTGTTCCTGAAACATATCTACCGACTGCACGGCGCCCCTAAGTGAATAATCTCAGACAGGGGGGTGCAGTTCACAGCAAAGATTTGGAGGAGTTTTCTTAAATTAATTGGATCATCTCAAGGCTTATCATCTGATTTTCATCCCGCCACTAATGGAGCTGCAGAAGCCGCTAACAAAATGGTGGAGCAATATCTCAGATGCTACGTGTCCTATCAACAAACAAACTGGACTGACCTCCTCCCCTTTGCAGAGGTGGCGTCCAAAAATTCTGTGCACAGCAGCACCAGCTACACAACTTTCAGAGTAGCCACAGGCAAAGCGTTCGGTCCAATTCCTGAATATCCCCAAGTGCCAACCGCTTCCCAGACACTTGACCAATGGGTGAGGGGATGGGAGGAAGTTTGGAGAAACACAAAAGCTGCTTTAAAAAAGACTTTTGAAACCTACAAAAAGCAAGCTGACAAAAAGAGGGCTCCCCAAAGAACGTTCCAAGTTGGGGAAAAGGTTTATCTGTCAAACAAATATTTACGCCTCAAATTACCCAGCAAGAAATTAGGACCGAAATTCTTAGGGCCTTTTCCTATCATAAAGGTCATCAATCCGGTCACTGTAAAACTAAAACTCCCTAGACTTTGGGGTAAAATTCACCCTGTCTTCCATAGTAGCTTGTTAAAAGCTTATCAGTGCTCCACTTTAAGACCTCCCCTGAAAAAAGCACCTGGGCCCCTTGTAGTTGCAGGGCAGACCCATTATGAAGTGAAACGTATTCTTTATTCTAGAATCTTTAAAGGCAAATTGCAGTACTTAGTACAATGGAAGGGGTACCCGTTATCTGAAGCCATCTGGGTGAAATCAAGTGAAGTGAAAGCTGACAGACTCGTCAAAAGGTTTCTAGATTGCCCCAATACAAAAGCAAACGTGAAGAAGTTAATGAGGCGATTATCTCTAATCCACAGACTGTTGCACAAATCACACCTCTCAGGGTCCCCAATCCGGATGACCCTGGAGCAAAGAAAATAAAACGAGAGCTCTTCACCGATCAATGGTTCAAAGATAATCAAACCTCCTTGACGTGCCGGGATGGTTTGGCTTACAAGGGAGGGAAACTGTATTTGCCCGAATCCCTCTGTCTCAATGCTCTCAAACACAGCCATGATGTTAAACAGGCTGGACACTTTGGATACCTAAAAACTCTACATCTCACTGCCAGCAATTCTGGTGGCCTGGACTGAAACGGGATGTGGAAAATTATGTGAAGAGTTGTACCGTATGTGCCACAATGAAAAGAATCCCGGGGAAAACCCCTGGGTTACTGCAGCCGGTGGCAGACCCTTCCCAACCCTGGGAAGAAATAGCTATGGACTTTATCATAGACTTACCTGAAAATACTGTCATCTGGACTGTAATAGACTTGTTTTCGAAGCAGGCTCATTTCATTGCCTGCAAAGGACTCCCATCCGCCCAACGACTAACTAAATTGTTCTTGAAACATATCTACCGACTGCACGGTGCCCCTAAATGAATAATCTCAGACAGGGGGTGCAGTTCACAGCAAGGTTTTGGAGGAGTTTTCTTAAATTAATTGGATCATCTCAAGGCTTATCATCTGCTTTTCATCCGGCCACCAATGGAGCTGCAGAAGCCGGCAACAAAATGGTGGAGCAATATCTCAGATGCTACGTGTCCTATCAACAGACTAACTGGACTGACCTCCTCCCTTTTGCAGAGGTGGCGTACAACAATTCTGTGCACAGCAGTACTGGCTACACACCTTTCAGAGTAGCCACAGGCAAAGAGTTCAGTCCAATACCTGAATATCCCCAAGTGCCAACCGCTTCCCAGACACTTGACCAATGGGTGAGGGAATGGGAGGAAGTTTGGAGAAACACAAAATCTGCTTTAAAAAAGACTTTTGAAACCTATAAAAAGCAAGCTGACAAAAAGAGGGCTCCCCAAAGAACATTCCAAGTTGGGGGAAAGGTCTATCTGTCAACCAAATATTTACGCCTCAAATTACCTAGGAAGAAGTTAGGACCGAAATTTTTAGGGCCTTTTCCTATCGTAAAGGTCATCAATCTGGTCACCGTAAAACTGAAACTCCCTAGACTTCTGGGTAAAATTCACCCTGTTTTCCACAGTTAAAACCTTATCGGGGCTCCACTTTAAGACCTCCCCCAAAGAAAGCACCTGGGCCCCTCGTAGTTGCAGGACAGACCCATTATGAAGTGAAATGTATTCTTGATTCCAGAATCTTTAAAGGCAAATTGCAGTACTTAGTACAATGGAAAGGATACCCGTTATCTGAAGCCACCTGGGTGAAATCAAGCGAGGTGGAAGCTGACAGACTCGTCAAAAGATTTCATGCAAAATATCCAAACAAACCGAAACCTGATCATTAACATATGCTTTTGTTTACATTACAGGATCTGTCATTTTTGTAAGGGGGGGCCGGATGTCAAGGCTGCTAACATTGAATGTTATGCTTGACATTATATATGGATGCAGACATTCACTATTTAACCTGTGTATTACTTTAAGAGCCACTATTAGATAGTATGGAGGGGGAGGGAGTGAAAGAATGTGCTGAGAACTATTTAGCCATAACAATATTTCAGCAGAGCGTCTTCAAAGGATGAAATGCATCTTTCTTTCAGAACCTTACAATAACTTTTTTACATTTATCAATAATTGTTAGTTTATACATATCTTAGTCATTTTAATATTCAATCTTTTTAGACAATCAATGTCCTGGTAAGTTTTTCCCAATTTTTAACTTCCCATTAATATTTAAATTTAACGTTTAATATTTATAGTTTCCAAATTTTAAATAACCCCAATTCCCTTTATCATAATTCATCCCAAGATCTTACATCAGCTGGAAGGACTAGCCCATTTATATTCATTAAGTTGTCTACCACCTCTCTGTGGGCACACGCACTGTCGCCCTAGTCCTAGACCTTCAGGGTTTTATAAACCCTTTTCACTTTAGGCCTCCATCGCCGTGTGCAAAAAAAAAAAAAGGTTCAATCAATCAATCAATTTCAACTTCTCGCAGGAAAAAAAAAATCTTGCAAAGTTGGAATTGATTGATTGAACTTTTAGTCCCACACAGCGGCGGAGGAAGTGATGCATCAGAGCTGGAAAGAAGGTGCCATGTGGGGGTGGGGGAAGCGGCAGGAGCAGGGCGCTCCATGCGAGGGGTGGGGCAGGGCCTGTGCATGGTGTGAAGCAATGCGGCGGTGCTACCATGGTGGTAGTCCAGTTGCTTCCCTCCCCCTGCCAGACACCTGACAAAGCCGTGCAAGGTAGGTTGCCACCCCCACCCCCACCCAGATGCCCTCGCCTCCCCCAAGTGTTTTTTTTTACTAACCTGCTTTTCAGCTGCATTCCATTGTCACGCGTCCTTCCCAGTCCTTGGAGAATGACTAGTAGACAGGAACGGGTTGACATGCAGTTTAATCCGAGCAGAACAAAGTCAGCACTGGGACTGATCTGCTCCCAGCACTTTCCATAGCCTCCCCACCCCGCAGCTCCACCCTCCCAGTCAACAAGCCAGCATCCGGCATTCAGTCCTGATAATCAGCAACCCAGGGCCCTGCCTCCCTCCTGACCCGCCATCCAGTCCCTGCCAGAAGACGTGCAGCATGTCACACAGTGGAGCAGCAGACTCCAGGTAGGAATCCTGTCTTCCTCTCGCCGTCGCGGTAAGCCCCTTTGGCTTGGCCTCTCGGTCCACTGGTGTTTGGCAGCCGTGCTGGTACCGAGGCCACTCCACTGCTCAGCAGCTCTTTTTCTGGGCCATGGGGCTGCCCCTGCCCCGTGTCAGCATCGCTAGGCCTCCCCGCTTGTCGCCTGCACTGCTGGAGGCAAGCCGTGCCAGCCGCCCAGAGGAGACCCGAGCCCAAGTCTCTGAGCCTCTTGCTGCCTGCCAAGGCCCTGGTTACTATGCCAACCAGGGCCATGGGAATTCCCTGCCCTACGGCGGCACCGCCAGTCCACCCCCTGCACTGCTGGCATCCCTAGGCCCAAGCCGCAGGCCACGGGGATTCCCTAGGCTCGAGCCATGGGCCATGGGGATTCCCCGCCCTCTGGTGGCATCGCCAGTCCATCTCCCATGCCACTGGCATCCCTGGGCTTCAGCTGCGGAGTTGGTACGCCGGCCGGTAGGTCTCCCTTGCTGGCGACACAGGAGCCGAGCCATGCAGTCTCCCTGGAGACGTTACCAGCATCAGACCACCGGCTTCTGGCTGTGAGGTGGCCTCCTGGAGCTGTCCTCCCCCCTCCCATGTATGTCGAGCCCACGGGGCTGGACAGGCGGCTCCCTCTACCAGGGCTCCACCTGGAAGGCACGGAGAAACATATGAGCGTTCGTCCTCCATGGTGGACAGTTCAGCCGACCCCCCACCCGGCTTACCGGGACACTGGCGATGGAATGTTTGCAACAAGTGGGGGGCATAGACATCCGCCTCTTCCACCCACGATGCCTCCGTCATGGGGTACCCCTTCCATCGTACCAGTTATTGTAACCATCCCCGTCAGATCTGAGAGTCCAGGACCTCCTGTATCTCATAGTGATCCCCCGTGACAGGCCCTGGTACCCCTTTCACAGGCCTACATGAGGAACCCCTATCGGCTTCAACAGACTACTGTGGAAAACCAGGTGTATTTTCCCCAAGAACCGAGGTAGCTGTAATCACATGGCCACCAGGTTGATGCCTTGTGTGACCCAGAAGAGCCCTAGGAATTTCGGCCCTAGCTTTTTACAGGGCACCCTCAGGCATAGATATTTAGTTGAGAGGTATACCAGGTCGCCCACCCGAAAAGGCTTTTGGGGCCTCCTTTTCTTATCGGCCTGTGCTTTTGTGTTTTCCTCGGCTTTCACTAGAGCCTTCTTAACAGCATCCCACCCCCCACCCCAAATGTGTGTTATCCACTCCTGGGGTTGGCAGGGCGAGGGATCCCCTTGGTTGTACTTGGGGATTGGGACAAAGTCTATGCCATGCACCACCCGGAAGGGAGCAAACCCTGTGCTGGTGTGCACAGCATTATTGTATGCCACTTCTGTGAACGGCAGTAGGTCAACCCAGTCCGTTTGTTGGTATGACATAGCTCCGCAGATAGCGCTCCACCATGGCATTTGCTCGTTCTGCTGCCCCATTGGTGCTGGGGTGATATGCCAAGCTGAGACCCTGGGACGACCCGATGAACTGGATGAACTCATGCCAGAAGCGGGCCGTGAACGGGCCCCCCTGGTCCGAGATGATCCATCGGGGTACCCCATGCAGGCAATACACGTGCGTGATGAAGAGCCTGGCCAACCTCTGGGCAGATGGCAACCCCTTGCATGGAACAAAGTGGGCCTGCTTAGAGAAGAGGTCTATGATGGTCCAGATGACAGTGTAGCCACAGCTCTGTGGCAACTCGACGATGAAATCCATTGCAATGTCCTCCCATGGTCGAGTTGGGTCCACCACTGTTTGCAACAACCCCAAGGGCTTCCCTGTATGGGGCTTTGCGGTGGCACAGACATGGCACCCCCAGACATAGACCTCTATGTCTGCTTTCATCTGCAGCCACCAGAACTGGCACATCACCAAATGTAGGGTCTTAAGAAACCCAAAATGGCCCGCCTGCTTTATGTCGTGGCACTGTTGTAGCATTCCCTGTCTCAGAGCTT
Source organism: Azemiops feae (assembly GCA_023970755.1). NCBI lineage: Eukaryota > Metazoa > Chordata > Lepidosauria > Squamata > Viperidae > Azemiops > Azemiops feae. The sequence continues at coordinate 22,712 of JALGBA010002481.1, forward strand.
GTGGGACAGAGTTTGTCACCTTTCCAGGCCAGCCCCTCCCATCTTGTCAGCAGGTCTGGATGGTTCTGCAACCAGGGGTTGTCTTGGACCATCTTCTGCAGCTCTTGGACCAGGTTGCTCGCCACGCTACGAGGTACCGCCCATGCTGCAGCTTGTCGATAGGGGGCATGATTGCCTGTACCATCTCCTCCCGCTTACTGTTGTACTGGGGCATCCTCGACAAGGCGTCGGCTAGAAAGTTTTTTTCCCCTGGTACATACTTTAACTGGAAGTGGAAATGTTGGAAGTACTGTGCCCACTGGATATGTTTAGGAGACAGGCACCTTGGTGTCTGCAGTACCTCGAGATTCTTATGGTCTGTCCAGACCTCGAACGGTTCCTTCGCCCCCTCCAACAGGTGTCGCCACATCGAGAGTGCCCACCGTATGGCAAATGCCTCCTTCTCCCAGATGGCCCATGCCCTCTCGGTATCAGTTAGTTTCTGTGATGTGTAGGCACAGGGCTGTAACATCCCCTGGCCGTTCCTTTGGAGCAAGACTGCCCCCACTGTGACGGTACTGACGTCGGTCTGCACTACAAAAGGCATGTCAGGGTCTGGGTGGAGCAAAACTGGCTCCCTTGCGAACAAAGACTTTAGGTCCTCAAAGGCCTTCTGACATGCCATAGTCCACGCCAGCAGTTGACCGTGGCATGGCTTAGTCATGGTCTGTCATGTGCAGAGCAAATCTGTCAGGGGTAAGGCCACCACAGCAAATGAGGGGATGAACTGCTAATAAAAATTGGCAAAGCCCAGGAAGCTCTGTAGTTGACGGTGGGTCCGTGGCACCTGCCACTCCAGTATGGCCTTGACCTTGTTAGGGTCCATTTCCACCCCTGCCCCCGATATCTGGTAGCCCAGATAGTCCAGCCGGGTTTGGTGGAAGTCACATTGGGAGAGTTTTACAAACAGGCATGCCTTTAACAATTTCTCCAACATGTGTTGCACCAATCGGACGTGTTCCTCCATGTTGGTAGTGTAGATTAATCTGTCATCCAGGTATACTTAGCACCCCACGGTACAGGTGTTCATGCAACACCTCGTTGATGAGTTGCGTAAATACTGCGGGGGGCTCTGCAAGCCAAACGGCATGACCCTGACCTGGTAGCTACCAAGTGGGCAGTTGAATGCCGTCTTCCACTCATCCCTCCACTTGATACGGACCCTATAATACACCTCCCGCAGGTCCAACTTGGTAAATACCTTTCCCTTTGCCAAATGGGCCCGCGGGTCCTTCATCAGTGGAAGGGGGTACATATGTTCCACACAACCCCGTTGATGCCACGGAAGTCCACGCACAAGCGTAGGAAGCTGCCTTTCTTCTCCTTAAACAGGACTGGAGCTGCGATCCATGAGCGGGCCAGTTGGATAAAGCCCCTCGCCAGGTTCCGGTCAATATAGCGATGCAGCTCCTCCATCTCCCTCGGCGTCATCGTGTACATCTGGGGTTTGGGCAGTTTTGCACCTGGCACGATGTTGATTGCGCAGTCGGTTGGCTGGTGGGGTGGCAGGACGTCGTACTCCCGCTCGCCAAAAACCTCGGCGAGGTCAGCATACACAACTGGGAAGGGGTTCTCTCGCCTGGTGCTCTCTTGGCTTGCCTTTTCCTCCCTACTTTCTCCTCCCCGATCTTCGGGATCCTGGTTTGGTGGCCGGGGACCAATCCTGAGGTGTAATTTTTGGTATCCCCCCTCCCACCAAATCGTCGGACCCCACTTGCCCAGCCAAGCCAGTCCCAGGATCATAACCTCGGTCATGGAAGGGACCACGATAAAATGGAGGAACTCCCAATGGGCCCCCATCTCCAGCCTGACGGGCTCCATTATGAGGGTAGCCGCAGCCCCCCCCAGGAGGGACCCATCCACCTGCTCAAACCGGATCGGGTTGGCCAGCCGCTTCACCCTGAACCTGGCCTCGGCCACCATGCCCTTGCTAATCATGCAGCGGGTACAGCTGGAATTGATCAGGGCCCTGTATTCCCCCCGGTGACTTATCTGTGGGCACGTCAGTACAATAGGGATGGCAAAAGGACATATCGGCTCACTCACCATGGGGTCCTCGGCTGATTCGTCCTCACTGTCGTACGCCACCAGCTGGTATCTGGTGGCCGCTGTTGCCTCCTCCTCTGCCGGAGGCGTCTGTCAGGAAGCGACCCCCTCTGATTGCTGCGGTACCTCCATTTGCTTCTCAGCCTTCACCATGTGTTTGTGGGACTATTGGTAAAAACAAAAAGTTCCATGAGACTTTCTAACTTCTCACGAGATTTCAAGAAGTTAGAAAGTCTGATGGAACTTTTTTTTTTTTACTGAGAAGCGAACGGAGAAACGGAATGCAGCTGAAAGGCAGGTTAGTAAAAAAAAAACGTTTGAGGGAGGCAAGGGCATCTGGACGGGAGCGGGAGTGGCAATCTTACCCTGCATGGTGGCAGGAGGGTGGGGCACATGACCTTCCCTTCCCATGCCAGGCCAGCCCCTCCCTGAGCCTCCGTAGCTTCACCTGCTGCTTTGGTGACTCTGTAGGCAGAGCTGCAAAGTTCTCTTCTCTGTCAGAGAAGATAACTTCGCAGCTCTGCCTACAGAGCCACCAAAGCTGTACTGAATGGGCAGGTGAGGGGGGAAGCTGCCCCACTTGTTCCGTGGCCTCATGGCAGCGGCATTATGCAGGAGGCGGCAAACGGCCAGTTTTGGCATGGCGCGGCTGTTTGCCACCTCACGTATTGTGCCCAATGCTACTGCAATGCGGCTCGGCTGAAAGCGGCCGTGGAACAAGTGGGGCAGATTCTCCCCTCACCTGCCCATTCAGCTACAGCTTTGGTGGCTCTGTAGGCAGCGCTGCGAAGTTCTCTGACAGAGAAGAGAACTTTGCAGCTCTGCCTACAGAGCCACCAAAGCAGCAGGTGCCGGGCCAGGGAGGGCCCAAATTTGGCCCCCCAGGGCTGTCCCAGAAATGGCAAGGGACCGGCCCCCACTGCCCCAGCCCTGGCTCAGCCCAACCCGGCTGGGCACCCTCCCGGTGCACGCACAGGAAACGATGAGCACTCTAGGACTGGTGGTTTGCAGCAGCAGCTGCAGCTCATTTGCCTCACCCCACCCCGCCCCACCCCTCCCAGCCTCACCTGTCACACCCGGCCATTCCCCGTTTTGCAGGGCCTCTCATTGTCTGGTTCTGCTGCACCACGCCTTTCCTCGCTTGGGCCTTGGCATTCTGTAAGCCTAGCACCCCAGAGCATGCCCGGCCTCTGGGATGAAAGGCACGGAGATGGGAGTGTGCAGTGGCATAAGCCGAGCATCGGCCGGCTCCCATTTGCCCTCTCTGCCACCTTGTAGGGCCAGAGAGGGGAATGCAGCAGTCATGCAGAGCTGCAGCCTGGAACTGCTGGCGGCCGGCAACGTGTGGTGGCTGGAGAGAAAGGGTGAGGAGGAGAAGAAAGCAGGAAGGGTTTCTCTCTCTCTCTCTCTCTATCTCTCTCTCTCTCTCTCTCTCTCTGTGTGTGTGTGTGTGTGTGTGTGTGTGAGAGAGAGAGAGTAAGAGAGAGAGAGCAAGAGAGAGAGAGAGAGCCAGGAGGGAAAGAGGAGGAGGAGGAAGCCGAGGTGTTACAAAAAAGGGGAGCCTCCCCCTTTCTTCCCCCGTTCTCTTTTTTTTTAATCTCCTCCCACTCCATTCAGGTGCAGCTGGAGGAAAAGGGCAAGAAGGGGGAGAAAGCAGGGGGAGTTTCTGTGTGAGGGAGAGAGAGAAAGAGAGATTGAGCCAGCAGGGAAGCAAAAGTGTGGGGAAAGGAAAACATTGCAGAGTAAGCAAACTTACAAAAAGGGGATCCGCTGGCAGCTCCAGGCTGCATTTCTTTATCCGGCGTGAATGCTGTGTTCCCCTCTCCAGCCCTACCACATGGTGGAGGGGGCAACGCTCGGCTTGTGCCTCCGTGCTCTCCCATCTCCCTGCCTTTCATCCCACAGGCCAGGCGGTGGGCGGGCTGGGCCCCTTCTTTCGATCCCCCTCCAGGGCGGCTCTGAGGATCTAAAACTGACCACATTCTGGATGGCTGACATGAAGTTTAGATCATCGCCGCCCCCGCCACCAGCACCTCCATGGCCCACTGCCTGGCATCACAGCCTGTGAGCACTTCTCTTTCCCCACCCCTGTGTGGGAAAGCCACGGCCACTGGCAGCAAAGAGAAGCAAGATGACAAGACTAGATGCCAGGCAGTTTGCAGAAGGCCACCGAGAAGGTGAGGCCATTTGTGGGGTCAGGTTAGTCGCGTTGCAATTCTCAGAAAAGTGAGAGGCCCGAAAGAAATATATGGAATTATCTGCAAAGGACTTCTGGGGAGATGGCTTGGAGCCATCTGCTGGGTCGGGGAGGTGGTGTGCAGGCAGGCGAGAGAGCACACTCACAGATTGGCTTTGTGGTCTATTCTTGCCGCCTCCCCTCCCTAAAATCATAGAACTCTTTGGATTGAATGGGAAGTTAAGAGTGTCATGGACCACAGTTCCCATAATCCTGTGGCTATGCTGGCTAGAAATGCAATGCCTTATTTTCTCTGCAGTATGCGCCTAGGAGGCTATATAATAATAATAATAAAGTTGGAAGGGACCTTGGAGGTCATCGAGTCCAACCCCCTGCTCAGGCAGGAAACCCTATACCATTTCAGACAAATGGCTGTCCAGTCTCTTCTTAAAAACTTCCAGTGTTGGAGCATTCACCGCTTCTGGAGGCAGGTTGTTCCACTGGTTAATTGTTCTAACTGTCAGGAAGTTTCTCCTCAGTTCCAGGTTGCTTCTTTCCTTGACTAGTTTCCATCCATTACTTCTTGTCCTGCCCTCAGGCGCCTTGGAGAATAGCTTGACTCCCTCTTCTTTGTGGCAACCCCTGAGATATTGAATACTGCTATCATGTCACCCCCTCGTCCTTCTTTTCATTAAACTAGACATACCCAATTCCAGCAAACGTTCCTGATATGCTTTAGCCTCAGTCCCCTAATCATCTTTGTTGCCCTTCTCTGCACTCTTTCTAGAGTCTCAACATCTTTTTTACATCGTGGTGACCAAACTGGATGCAGTATGCCAAGTGTGGGCCTTACCAAGGGCATTGTAAAGTGGTATTAATACTTCCCGTGATCTTGATTCTATCCCTCTGTTAATGCAGCCCAGCACTGTGTTGGCTTTTTTGGCAGCTGCAGCACACTGCTGGCTCATATTTAAGTGATTGTCCACTAGGACCACGAGATCCCTCTCACAGTTACTACTATTGAGCAAGGTACCCCCTATACTATACCTGTACATTTGGTTTTTCTTGCCTAAATGTAGAACCTTACATTTTTCTGAAGCTTGCCTTCAGAAGTTGTGGATGCTCCATCACTGGAGGCTTTTAAGTAGACATTGTATATTCCATTGTCTGGAATGGTATAGGTCCCCTGCTTGAGCAGGGGCTTGGACTAAAGACCTCAAAGGTCTCTTCCAACTCTCTTACTCTTTGAGAGAAGCGCTGCCAACCTCTCCCCCTCCCCTCGTCCCTTCCTGGGCACAGAAAGAGGGAGGGAGGGAAGGAAGGAGGGGAGGGAAACAGGAAGAAAGAAAGGGAAGGAAAGAAGGAAGGAGATGGGAATGAAAAGGAGGGAGGCAAGGCAAGGCAAGGCAAGGCAAGGCAAGGAAGGAAGGAAGGAAGGAAGGAAGGAAGGAAGGAAGGAAGGAAGGAAGGAAGGAAGGAAGGAAATTGGAATAAGAGGGAGGGAGGGTCTGAGAGAAGTCCTGCCTTAGCACTTGGCCACCAGCAGCCCTGTTGCCCTTTTACCATCCCCTGGTGGTCTCCCATCCTATTGCTGAGGATGCTTTGGTTACAAAGCCAGGTCTCCTGGCATGAAGAGGGAGTGGGCCTCCCTCTGACCCACGCACTTTGCCCTCCTGCACCCACCACGAGCAACCTGGCCAAGGAGAGCGAGCACAGAAGCAGTAGCCTTGAGGAGGAGGTAAACACAGCTGGGCACCCCCTCAGGGAAGTGTGGCTAAGGTAGGCAGGGCTGTGGGGTCCTGGTGCCGAGGGAGCTCAAGGGCCAGGCTGGGTACTTGACCTCTGCTGCCCAGGGCTCCAGGCAGTCCATGCCACTGTCCAGGGGCCCCCTGCATGGCCTGAGACTCAGTGAGGCTCCTCCAGTGGACCATGCCCCGGCACTCACCCCGGTCCCACCCACCTCTCCACCAGAGACCCTCAGATCTGCCCCAGTCCTGCCTAGGCCCGCACAAGTGCCCCTGATGCAAGTGACGTCGAGATGGCCACGCCCACCCAGTAGGCCACGCCATGCCAGCCACACCCACCCATTAGGCCACACCCACCCAGTAGGCACGCCTGCCCAGTGGCCACGCCCATCCAGCACCCAACAATAAATAAGTGGGGTTTGGGTTGCAGTTTGGGCACTCGGTCTCTAAAAGGTTCACTATCACTGACATAGGGCCTTCCCCAATTATGAAAATTATTCACCCAGTGACTGTAGAACTGAAACTGCCCAGAATACTGGGTAAAGTGCACCCAGTATTTCACTGCAGCCTGTTGAGGCCGGCTCTGAGATTGAAACTGAGACCAGTTGGAAAAGAAGCACCTGGTCTAATAAGGGTGGAGGGGGAAAGACATTACAAGGTTAAGCAAATCGTAGACTCTAGAATCCATAAGGGGAAACTACGTATCTAGTTCAGTGAAGAGGTTATCCAATAGAGGAAGTGAGTTGGATAAAAGCTAATAATATTAGAGCAGAAGACTTAATAAGTCGATTTCAGCCAGAATATCTTCAAAAGCCAGGAGCCCCTTAAGTGGGGAATTGAATGAAAAGAAATGCCTTAATATGTTTGCTGTTTTCCAGGTACCTTCTAGTTTTTAGGAGGGTCCGCCTGTCAAGTTTCGAAGCACCTTTTTTTTGCTGCAACAGTTATCGCTTCTCAGCTTGCCAATGAAGTCATGGGAAGGAATCAGATTGGAATGCAGACTTCAAAGATTAAGGAAGCAGACCATGGGAACCCAGGACATTTACCAGGTGTCTGGCCAAACCCAGAGACACTTTCTCAAAACAATATTGCTGCATTTAATTGGCCCCCTGATCCAGAAGGAGGAGAGAGAATACTATGCTTTCACTGTGTAGGGCTTGGGTGGGGTTTTGCCAGAGCTTCTTCTGCTTTCATAGATGCCGAAATGATGTCCATTTTTGTGGACTTTTTAATACAAAAACACACTAAGGATGTTTCAGTCACCGGTAATGTATATTGTCTTTTCTCTAATAAAAGAAGTCAATTTGTGCATCTCAGCAAGTTCTATCAAGGATATTGGGAATTCTGAATTGCTCCCCTAAATTGACTCCCCCAAACTATCCCTTTTGTGGGGGGGGCTGGAGACCCTCCCTGTGAGATGGTCTTGGAAGTGTTGCAGGGGGACAGGAAAGAGGGCTGAAGCCCCAAATTACACAAGGGCAGCTAGTAGGAATGAAGTTGGTGGGGAAGACAATTTGGGGGTAACTAGGGAATCTGGGGGTTCCCTTCTCCCATGATCTCCAGACCCCCAAGCCCTAGGTCAAAATTGACCAGCCCTCCCTGAACGGGGTGGGGGGGAGGTAAAGGCCCATCTCCTGCCTACAACAGGGTCCTTTTAGCAGCCCAGGAAAGAACATTCCACCCCCTCCCTAAGGATTTTCACCTAAACTGAAGATAAACAAGCCAAAAGAGAAAGTCACAATAACCCAGATGCTCGAGTTCCAACTGCTTATGTAGACAAAATAAAATAGTAAAAAAAAACAATAATTGTTTTTCCAAAGCCCGTTTTCCCCAGTAATCAAACGCTGCTTTCTCAAAATAGGGAAATAGTTCTTAAAGCTGTTAGCAGGGAAAAAGGTAAATTAACAAGAGGGAAGGAAAGGTCTCACCCGGATCTTCCACGGTGGTTCTTTTCGCTTAGATGTTGCTGTGACTTTCGGCTGGAGCAGCTGAGTGATCGGCCATGTTACTGGCCGATCTTTTCCCCGTCGGCCCAAAGGTGGTTTTCTCGGACCGCAAAGGGAGCTGCCGCTCCCTCTGCGATCAACGAGTGCCCTCCTCTACGGTAGTCACCCCTCCAGGGCGACTTTCGACCCTATCCAGGGTCTACCGGCGGGGGGAAACCGGACGGCCAAGAGAATGAGTTCTCTGCACGTCCGCGGGCGCTGCGACCGGAACCGGAAGTCTCTCAAAAAAACCTTTCGATGAGGTGTGATATTGAGAGACAGGAAAGCCTCAGTAAATGGTATATTCTTATAGTCCAGCAAAAAAATTCCCCAATATAAAAACTAATAAAAACAAAAACAACATAATAAAATTAACAGAAAAAATATCTGGTGCCACAACTTCCCTTCTCTGAGGTAATCCATCAGATTCTTATGTTGCACTGACCTTACCTTATCCCAAGTAGCAACTCTCCAGAAGTTTAAACAGATGGGATCCTATTGGATTTCAAGGGGAAGTGGGTTCAATAGGGCAGGAACTGCACCAGAAAAGGCAGGCTTGTGAGGATCAAAAAGTTGCAATGTTTTAGGGAACAGATCTTTTGCATGCCAATTATATCTGCTCTGGTGGGACAATCAGATATCCTAAAGGAGAGGAAGCCCTGCAGATACCCTTGTTCTGTCTCATGTACAGTTTGAAAGGTGAATTTAATTGCATTTGGAAAGAAACTGGGAGCCTGTGCAGCCAGCACAATAAAGCTGTCCTGTGGAAGAACATAAAAAACCCAACATTATGGATGGCTTTGCATTCTGGACCATCTGTAAATTCAAGGTGTTTTTCAAGAGCAACCCCATGAGTATGGGATAAAAACATAGAAACAGAAAACTGATGGCAGAAAAAGACCTAGTGCTCCATCAAGTCTGTAACTTTTTTGTTTTCTTATTTATTTAATATTTTTATTTATTTATTTCAGATGATGGGTATATGTTTATCACAAGAATGTTGCAATTCTGTTACAGATGATTGACCCACCTGATGGCTCATCTATTAAGAATCAATAGACACCCATCGTAGGAAAGAATAAAGAAACTGTACTACATACGTTAGTTTGAAATAAAGGAAATGTAATAATACTGCCAGGAATTAAGTTACCAAAAAAAAGCAACCATAACCGCAAATAGAGATAAAGGACATGTAGAGCTATGTGCAAAACATTTCTATGGAGAAAATGATAGAACTCCACAGATGAATAGACACGTATACTAAAAGCAAGGTAGAACTCCCAAAAAGATAAAGGTTCTGTGAAATTTTACTTCCCCATTTCTTCAAAACAACCGTATAAACCATCATGCTTTGCTATTTTTCAGGGTCTCAACCCCCTTAGGGGTTGGTACTGGAGTGCTTCAATAAAAGTTTATTACTAAAGTCCGTCTCTCATGTCTGGCTCTGATTGGCTGTGTGCCAGGCTTACCCATTTTCGGACAACAAAAAAGCAGAAAAATATAGGTCTGCCATCTGAGCATTTTGTTTTTTCCTTTCTTAATTATTTTTTGTCAGATGATGGACATATGTTTATCAAAAAAGGGTTAAACACAGTTACTTCTCTCCCTCCATTGTTCTTCCCAATTAGATATTTCAGCTTATAAAGATTTATGATCTTGATAAAAATTAACTGATTAATTGAAGAATTGATTGATGTTTCTTTTGGCCTGTAATGTAAAGTTGATTTAGGTATGCAAATCCCATTGATCTAAAATCATTCGTCAAGTTACAAAGAATACAGATATTTCTAAGAAAGAAAAAAATGGACAGAAACATCCACACTGGCAAATGAAAGAGAGATTAATAATAATAATAATAACAATAACAACAACAACAATAACAATAATAATAAAGTTGGAAGGGACCTTGGAGGTCATCTAGTCCAGGGCTTTTCAACCTATTGTCCGATTGTACCACTTTTAGGATATGGCAATATTCGAGTACCACCTAGCAAGGTGTCAAAAATTTGATGACCGACTTCCGGTTCCGGTCGCAGCGCCCGCGGACGTGCAGAGAACTCGTTCTCTTGGCCGTCCGGTTTCCCCCCGCCGGTAGACCCTGGATAGGGTCGAAAGTCGCCCTGTAGGGGCGACCACCGTAGAGGAGGGCACTCGTTGATCGCGGAGGGAGCGGCGGCTCCCTCTGCGGTCCGAGAAAACCACCTTTGGGCCGACGGGGAAAAGATCGGCCAGTAACATGGCCGATCACTCAGCTGCTCCAGCCGAAAGTCACAGCAACATCTAAGCGAAAAGAACCACCGTGGAAGATCCGGGTGAGACCTTTCCTTCCCTCTTGTTAATTTACCTTTTTCCCTGCTAACAGCTTTAAGAACTATTTCCCTATTTTGAGAAAGCAGCGTTTGATTACTGGGGAAAACGGGCTTTGGAAAAACAATTATTGTTTTTTTTTTACTATTTTATTTTGTCTACATAAGCAGTTGGAACTCGAGCATCCGGATTATTGTGACTTTCTCTTTTGGCTTGTTTATCTTCAGTTTAGGTGAAAATCCTTAGGGAGGGGGTGGAATGTTCTTTGTTTCCCCCCCCCCTCCTGAACAGTACTGCCTAAAAAACTTTTTGCTCTCTGGGCGGACTTATGTAGATTATTTTGGATACAATGCATCCTGGGACTTGGCATGAAGCCCAGAAATGGACTGATACAATGTAACTTGCTCTTTGAACTCCCACTTCCTGATTTTGGCCTGATGCCCAGACTGGATTACAATATAGCAACTGACTGCCAGTTTTTATCTCTGTGCTGGTCTTGACTATTGGTTTTTTTTTTTCCTCTATCTTTCTTTGGAAATATATTTCTGTCTGCATTTTATATTTTATAACGCTGCAATCTATTTTTTAAGCTGAACTTCTCTAAAAAAAAAGAAAAGAAGAAGATGGAATCCTACTCACAGATTAATTATGGACTTATATTAAAAAAAATCTTGGAAGCAAGACTGGAACTTAAAGAACATATTAGATCGCTTAGATTCAAGGAGGACTCAGAATTAAAAATTGAAGCTCAACCTTTGATTGACTATGATAGACAATCAGATCTACAACTTAATGAGATGGATGGAATACATTTACAATCTATTGAATCTACTGAATTTATTGAAGAGGAAGAGGACACATCCTACATGATGGATTTCTTTGATGATCAAAGGCAGAATTCAACTAAAACATTTACAACTTTAAAAGCAACAGGATTGGACTTCCAAATACGAGGCACAAAAAACGTTGACAACATGACAGTACAGACAACACTGGATAAAAGAGAAAAAGAATATGATTGGACTCAATGGTGGGAAAAGGCCTTTAGCCAGTTACTAAGATGGGAGGACTTAGAAGCCCTGTTGTGGAAACCTACCTGGCACAAAAAGAAAGCTAGAATTAGATTTAAAAATAAGAGTTAAAATTTTATTTGATGGGTAAAAAGGGCTTCTGGACATTGATTGAACTAATATTTTTGAGATCTTTAAGGTCACTTTGGTATGAGTCAACACTAGATTTAAATTATGGATTTGAGTATGATTTGGAATGGCAATAAGAATAATTGGAAAATTTATAATTAAAGGAGTTAGATTGAGATTGAGACTGGTGAAATATTATTGATATTTTTATTTATAAGAATTGAATGGTAATTAGTGAGATATTAAATGGATTAAACTGAAACAATTGAGGAATCTTTTAGGGACGTGGACTGATCTATGAAAATATTGGATAGAATATATGAAATAGAATATAGTTGAGAAATATTAAGATATAATAGTTATATTACTTGTTTATGATAGAAATAATTATTGTCCTATTATTATTATTATAATGTTATTATATTACTATGTCTAATGAAATAGTTTTAAAATATATAAATTCATGTTTATTTACATAATATGTATGTGAAATATAATAAGAGATATAATTTGATTGAGAAATATAAATTGAAATTGGAATAATAGAGGTGAGAAACAATTTATATTTTAGGAATGCTCGAATTGTATACCATAAGAGGGAACTTTTAAAGTAGTAGTTTAAATTGTATATGTATGACTGTATTTTTTGTTGTGTTCCCTGGAGTGCCCTATCTCCACGATGTGTTACAAGCACTTGGCTGTAAAACAAACAAAAACTAATAAAACTTGTTATGATAAAAAAAAAAAAATTTGATGACCAAAACAAAAAACAACCTGTTCAAAGTTGCAATTGCACTGAAATGACTTATGACCATTTTTCACACTTATGACCATTGCAGCATGCCCAGGGTCATGTGATTTATATTTGGATGGTTGGCAACTGATTCATAGTTATGATGGTCACAGTTTCCCAGGGTCATATGATCCCCTTTTGCAACCTTTTGACAAGCAAAGTCAATGGCAGGGCTGCTGGTCGCCAAGTACTAAGGCGGGACTTCCTTCCCTCCCTCCCTCCTTCCCTCCCTCCCTCTTTCTCATTCCCATTTCCTTCTGAAGGAAGAATTTGAACCCCCCCCCCATATTTTCTCTCTTCAATATATTTATCAAACAAGGAAAAGCCTCCAGAGACAGAAAATACAAGCTGCTGAGTGAACTAGCTTAAAAGGGCACATTCCCCTTTAAGAATTAGCTACGCAGTGATGGTGAACCTTTTAGAGACCGAGTGCCCAAACTGCAATCCAAAACCCACTTATGTATCCTCGGGTGCCGGGTGGGCATGGCCAATTGGGTGGGTGTGGCCAATTGGGAGGACGTGGCCCATTGGGTGGGCATGGCTGCAGTGGTAACGGGAGACTGGGTGGGACTAAAAAGTTCAATCAATCAATTCCAACTTTGCAAGATCTTTTTTTTCCCTGCGAGAAGTTGAAATTGATTGATTGATTGAACCTCTTTTTTTTGCACATGGCAGCGGAGGCCTAAAGCGAAAAGGTTTTATAAAACCCAGCTGAAGGCCTAGGGCTGGGGCGTCGGCCCGTGTGCCCACAGAGAGGGCTCTGCGTGCCACCTGTGGCACGCATGCCATAGGTTCGCCACCACGGAGCTACTGGCTAGAAAGGAAAGTTAAGGAGCGCAGCCGGCACTTAAGGAAGAAGAAAAAATGTAAATAAGTACTGGCTGCCGGCTAAGGCAGCCTCCCCAAATGGCTCCATTCATAAGTAAAGGAATGCTACAGGGAAAATCCATTCAGGAAAAAAATACTTCAAAATCCCTTGCAGCAAAACTTTACAGCTAACAATAGCAGAGCAATAGAAGATAACACGAGACATCAGCCATCCGTCAAATAGAAATTGCAAACACTCCTTAAGAACACAAAGCCCACATTGCACAAATCCCAGAACTTCAAAGTCACAAAAGCACATAAGAATCCTTCCATTCTCCATCTCCCTCCCTCCCTCCTCCGTGCCTCACCTCCAACCGATTCTGCCTTTCTTCATTGCTGCCTTTTTTCATTCCTCCTGGAGGGCAACCCCTCCCCACTGCATTTCTTCCCCGTTTGCCTCCCCACTGCATTTCTTCCCCGTTTGTTGCTGCCAGCACAGGTGGATGCCACAGCAGTTGTAGATCAGCTCATGGCCGGCCTGCTTGATCTCCTCTCCTCTCCCCCCACCCTCCTTCTCCTCCTCCTTCTTTCCCTTTGGTGCAGCTAGAGCTGACTCTGCCTCCTCCCAAGGCTGCTGCTTTTTTTCCCCCTCCCTCCCCCACCCAAACTGCTCTCCCACTTCTCCTGTCTCCACCCCATCCTCCTCCTTTCTCATGGGGGGGGGTGAGCCTGAAGTGAGCCTGGGGCCTTTGCCTCGCCCCACCCACTCCGCAACTCTGGAGGATTCTCTCACATTAAGTCCTTGCCTGCGCTGGCTCGTTCCCGCCCTCACTACACTTGGCTGGGCAGGGCTGCGTACCACCTGCCACCTGCTAATGTACCACGGGTGGTACGCATATCACCAGTTGAAAAGCCCTGATCTAGTCCACCCCCCTGCTCAGGCAGGAAGCCCTATAACATTTCCTATCCAATCCTACCTCATCCTGCAAGATCTTTTTCCTTTCCCTCCCATTAGGGAAGAAATTGGACACCATGAAAATTAATAACAAAACAATCAAACTTAAATGTGTCTTTAGGAGGCATATTGATCAAAGTTTTCCTATGGTGTCATCCACCTTCCTGAGTGGAGATGGTCCTCTCTGGACAAGGAATGCAGTCGTAGCAGCAATCTGGCTCTCCTTCTCGAGCCTTCTTGAAAAATCCAGGATAGCATTTTTCCACACATTTAGACTGAGGCAGAGACTAAACAGAAAAAGAAGAAATGCCAAAGAAAATATGTTAGGACTCACCATCTACGTAAGATGGAGGTAGACATGAACATCAGCCAAGTCGTCTCTTGGCTTCACCGAGACAAACACGAAATCTCTGACCACTTCTAAATGGTTACAGGAGATACAATTGCAGGCAGATGCCTCATTCAGTTCCTCTCTTTTTCTTCTGATTTATCAGATTAAAAAAAAGTACCTTTCTAACAAAGTCTGGAGGGATGAAACTGATAAAAGATTTAACCATTAAGTGGCAACCAGTACGTTCCTCCTCATAGTGGAATTAACATGCATTCCTCCATTCTTCATAAATGCTTGATTTTAAAATATCATATGAACTTTATGGTAAAATATATATTAATTATTCATTTCATTGGATTTATTAAACTAGAATAAAACTGTGATGAAGAAAGAAACTTTTAACTAGTAGGATCTGGAAAGGTTTCTTCTGGAGTACATTGTTGTTAGTTGCGAAGTCGTGTCCGACCCATCGCGACCCCATGGACAATGTTCCTCCAGGCCTTCCTGTCCTCTACCATCTTCTGGAGTCCATTTAAGCTCACGCCTACTGTTTAAAGTGACTCCATCCAGCCACCTCATTCTCTGTCGTCCCCTTCTTCTATTGCCCTCAACCTTTCCCAGCATTAGGCTCTTCTCCAGTGAGTCCTTCCTTCTCATTAGGTGGCCAAAGTACTTGAGTTTCAACTTCAGGATCTGGCCTTCTAAGGAGCAGTCAGGGTTGATCTCTAGGACTGACTGGTTTGATCGCCTTGCAGTCCAGGGGACTCGCAGGAGTCTTCTCCAGCACCATAGTTCAAAGGCCTCAATTCTTTTGCGCTTAGCCTTTCTTATGGTCCATCTGGAGTACATAAAACATGGCAAAGCTGCTTCCCTTTGAAAGCAGTCCAAAATTATCTCCCAGTTAAGATAAAAAGGGAAATCTCCTTACAGAGAAGGGCTGTCAACCTTAAATATATTCTTCATTCATTTATATGGCTGCCATCCTGGTGAACTAAAACTAAAACTGGCTGACTAGTTTCTAAAACTATAATGAGGTGAGATGGAGGTGAGGTTATGAGAACATGTCCCTCAAAAAGGGTGAGTCAGGCATTTTTTGATGCACCACATGGGTCATGAGTGTGAGTCTTATGTGTGAAAGGGATATTCAACACAACGTATCCAACACAAGGTCCTTTTTGTTGAGAGAATACAATTAGGTGACACAATCTGACAGGGAAATACACACTCGTATTTATTATTAATTTGATTTGTAGCCTCTCAGTGTGTATTAAGGCAGCTAACAATCAAGAGAAACAGTTGCATTCAAGGGATTTCCAGATGAAGTGCACTCTTACGAGCCAATGCCCAAATCTAAGTAATATTTCCCTTGAAATTGTCCCTTATTATTTCTGATATCAAGATTTTTTTGCAACAAAGTGATGCTTCAGTACTTCAGTTTTCAAGCCATTATCATGGTGAGATGGGCAGCAAATAAATTTAATCAATCAATCCATAAATGAGCTCACACGAGACCAGTCATTATTATTTCATGTGAACTGAAAGCCTTGGACCTCCTTCCTAAATTCCACTATCCAGTGGGGTTAGAGAGAGGCAGCTATAAGCATGTTCTCAGCTGATTAAAAACATCCCAGATTATGGGCCTGCAATTTTGGGAGACCCCTCACTCCAGTCAAGGCAAGATGAAGCTTATTTAACTATTGGACCAACAGGACCTCCATCCAGTCTTGATTCCATTTCATTGGATTCAGTCCAAATCGGAACTCGGGGACTGGTCAACAGAATTGCCTTCACCTTTGATATTTGGAGAAAAAAAACTAGCGAATCTGAAGCTATTAACACCAAAATCTCCAGCATATGAGGCCCTGTTTTATGGTGGTACTAAACTGCCGAAGAGACACTAAATAGCAATGATTTGTGTCCTAAATAATAATCACCCCATATCTCATTTTGGATCAACTTACAATAGGATTCAGCATGACAGCATCAGAAGGCAAACCTTGGTCAATAGAACTGAAGCATGCTTACCTGCCCAAGAAAATTATAGAGGTTTTACTCCACACATTCAATTGTCAGGGAAGGTTACCCACTTTTTTGACAGGATTTAGCCCACTTGAAACAGCTTTGGAAAAAAGAGAAAAGACACCAATATTTTCCCCACCTTGTTCAGCAACTTTAACTGTGACATAGTATTTTGGTTGATTGTAAGTCTTTGTCTTTCAAAACTCCCCAATTGCTTGTCGATTGGAACCTTCTTGGGGAGAACTACCATACTAATAATATCCAGATCTGCTGCTACGTCTCCATTCTGATCCAAGTACACTTTCATCAGGGAAAGATTGTACAATTCTCTCCTCTTTAGAAATGGATTGAACTAGAATGGAAACATCCAGAAATTTAAAACTAGAAAACTTGGTTTCTTATCTCTTATCACTTTTTACATTTGAATCTTTCTTCTATGGTTGTTTAACTTGCAAATATTGTGAGTTGGGAGAACAAGTGTTACATTATCTTCAAAACTGAAGTACAAAGATTCAGCAATATTTCTAAAATATTTAGTATACTGATAAAATGTATATTGACAAAATGTAATTGACAAAAATTGTCAGTCACATATAATAATCTAGCAAAGATCTCCAATCAAGTAAACAAAATACACAAATAACTAGAGTATTCATAAACTCCTTGCAAACAATAGGGTGATTACCAGAAACCAAGGATTTGCTAAGAAGGATGTTGCAAGGCTAATCTTCATTCAGGTAGAGGAGAGAGGAAAAATGACCAGATGAAGTAATTCTACTTTATTGTAAGGCTATATTAACAAAATCTTGCAGTGTGAAAGTACAAATCTTTCACCATCTCTTTTGACCGTCAAAAAATGTAGGGAGGACTTTTTCTGAATTTTTTTCTCTGCCTGTTAAGCAGCTGTGGGTTGCCCTCCCCAAACCATCTGATCTGATCCTTCCCTGCATCTCTTTTTCTGATCCTCCAAACTCATTCACACGTATCGTTATAGTTCCTTAACAGATTGTGTGAATGCTGGTAGTATAACTTCTTTTTAGCAAAGAATTAACAAAATGCTTCATGATGTGATGAATAGGGATTTAGTTAATTGAGTGCTGGATGATATGAGATAATTAACTGGATACAACTGTCTCAAAAATTGTACTCAAGTAAATATTAATATTACTGATAAAATTGGGAAGTTACGAAAAACAATTAGACCTTAGTCATCGTTTCTTCTATATTTTCTTTAATAAAGGAAGTAGATAAATCATGATTTTGGTCTCCTTTAAAAATTCCCAGCTTCTCTCAGGTCCCTATAGATCCCTTCCATCCTGATGGGAGGGGGGCCTTTGGAGCTCTCCTGTGATGTGTTTAGCTTTGCTTTGTTGACTTGGTTCCACTGCCCGAAGTCATCTGCCTCACCTCACCAAAGAAGAGATGCCTGGGAACATCTTACCGCAGTTTCCATCTGGAGTTCTCACAACCTCTTTGCACCTCTGGATTGGCTCCTATGGACTGGGCAGTTGTGGGGGGTGTTGAACAATGGGGTTTAGCCTAACAATTTCACCTGGGAACTTCAGATTCTGCCTGCCTTCTCTTGCTGTCACTGTCTCTCAACAAAAGTTCCTTTTGAAACGATGCCAGTTTCAGGAGTTCTGCTTTCTTGAGAGAGTCAGCTGAGGCAAGGCCTTACAGCTTCCAGAAAATAAAAATATGATTTTGTGTTAGAGAGAGGCGCATGAGTAAAATTCAATAGGAAATTAACTACTTGTTAGCATCCAGGAACGATTCAGTGGAATGATACAAGGTCCTCTTGCAGGCACCACACTTGGAGAAGACACTGCACAAAATTTTCAGCAGCTTTCGTCACAGACAAAGAAGGGGAGGAAGAGATCAAAGGAGCTGCTTTAATCCTTGATGAAAGACAATAGAATAGAATAGAATAGAATAGAATAGAATAGAATAGAATAGAATAGAATAGAATAGAATAGAATAGAATAGAATAGAATAGAATAGAATAGAATAGAGCTGGAAGGGACCTTGGAGGTCTTCTAGTCCAGTCCCCTGCTCAAGCAGGAGAACCTATACCATTTCAGACAAGTGACTGTCTAGTCTCTTCTTAAAAATCTCCAGTAATGGAGCCCCCACATTCTGAAGGCAAGCTGTTCCACTAGTTAATTGTCCTCCTTAATTCCAGGTTGCTTCTCTCTTTGATCAGTTTTCAACCATTGTTTCTTGTCCTAATTTACAGGAGATTAAAATCCGAAAAAGTCTGGGAACTTTTTTTCGAATATATAAAAGGTCTTGGTTGTTGAAGGGAGGATGCAGCACTCTTCCGCTAAGTAGGAAATGTTGTACAGAAGATTAAGATCTTAAACCACCAAGCCCAGAGAGCACAAAATACCCTGAAAAGGACCTTAGTTTGACGGATCCTTGTTGGGACCCCATACCTTCCACGGCTGCAGCCTTGGAGCCCCCAACCTCTCTTCTCCCTTCTTCCTTCTCCTCTGTGGTTTGGATGCAGCACTTAAGGCGTGGGCCAGAATCTTAATGACACTGTGAGTAATGCCTGTATTTTCGACCTGCATTCTATTCTTTTTCTTTTGGGTCTCCACTGGTGCTCTCTGGGTGCATCTTCTCCGGCCATCGACAGAAAAGGTGTTTTTTGAAACAGTACAGTGAAAATACTCAACTTGAAATTCAGGTTCCACAAAGAAATATCTTTTAAAGGCATTATCATTTTTCCAACTCTTTTTTGACTGAAAGGGAAAGCACCAAATACTATGGACGTGCTTGAGACGCCTATCCTTTTTAATTGAAAATACTCCAGTCATTGTCAAGATCCAGACTTTCCCTTCAATGGGTCCTGGCAAACCTTCAAGTGTTGAATGGAAGAGAAGAATACTGTCCCAAGGGGAATCATATTCTATGAAGTGAACAAAGATGTTGACTTGTCTCCACTTAGAGAGGGCATCCCTGAGGAATGCTGTACGTCCAGTTGTTGAGAATCGTTGTGATATAACAACACAAATTCTATTCTTGACAAGCATAGGAGTAAAAGTCCTCATGAAATTCTCTCCCTTCTCTGTGTCTGGAGCAAAGAGACCAATCAGGGTCCATCCAAAATGAAGGAGCAGTTGGACAATTGCTGGATACTGGATCCCTTCTTTGGGGAGCATCGGATGGAAAAAAGAGAATTGACTTTTATCACTCAGAGCCTCTGAAGTAATTATATCACTGACCTAAAAAACAATGAAGAATTCTGTGTTATATATGGGGTCCTACCAAGTCCCAATTTTTAGCTTTTAATAAATTCAATATTTTTCTCATGCACATATTAGAACATTTCCTGTTGATTAGTCATTACGCCATATCAAGATACAGAATTATAAAACACAGAACATTAACAAGACTGCATGTAAAAACAGAATTTAGAAAAATAAGTACAATAGAATAAGCAGAAAGAATGAAAAGAGTATTTTTTTATAACCCCAGAATTTACCACACTCAGACCATGATTTCCTTCCGAAAAGGGCTTTATTATATATAATTTTTGAATCCTGAGCACAGGGGAAATACATTTTTTAAAATATTAGGATCCCAATAGACTGTTTGCCTAAAGTGCAATCGAAGATATTGATCTCCCTCTTTCTTAAATAATTGTCATTCAAAATAATAGATGTATTACATCTTCTATTTCTGGAGCTCCATAAATACAAGTATATTCATTGTAAGGAGTTTGGAAGATTTAACTCAATATTTGGAAGGTAGCAGCTGATGCCTTTCAGTGTGCCAACTTTACTGAAGATGGCTCTACTTTTCACTATTTTAACCATCTTGGACTCTTTGTGCAGCATTTTTTTAGGTTTCTCTCGAGTGGCAAAAAAGAGAGGGAGATGACAGTTCCTAATATAAAAATGCAAGAATGTTTGAAATGAAATTTGTTTGTTCTAATAGCATTTGGGGACTCTTATCAGTTTCCATACCATTAATTTTATTAAAAATAATTATATGCCCCAATTTTATAAATTGTATAAATTCCCAATTCTGCTCTGAGGGCAGCAGCTGAAGTCCTTTTATCCACCCTCAAGATAGTTTTCTGAAGATGTGATTGGATTTGTTCTAGTAGTGATATAAATTAAATCCCAAAGTTCAGCTCATTTTAAGTGCATAATGGTAATGTTGGTATTTTGTATTTAATAATTCAGTCTAAGGAAGCCGCATACCTATGATTTTTTTTAAAAAATTAACAGTGTATTCACTTGTGCCTTCTAAATGAGCTCCTTTGATGTTGAGGGAGCCACGATCCAGTAACAGAGAAAAGTTCCCCCAGGTAAGGAAAGGTGTGAACTTGCTCTGTTGCCTCCTCATCGATTAGCCCTATAGGGCATTATTGTCATTTTCCAAAGACCATAAGTTTTGACTTTGACTTATCCATAATCAGATAATTATTATGAGAATAGGAGCCAAGTCCTCTTAACAGCACATGCAACCCAAATGTCATATTGGCAACACCTTTGTCTTACCTTTTGGTACATATCAATCCTACATCTCATGGCTCCATTGAGCCCCAAACACACTCTCAAACAAATGAACAAAAATGGGATGGAAGGGACCATGGAGGTTTTCTAGTCCAACCCCCTGCCCATAGCAAGAGATCCTATACCAATCCAGACAAATTGAATGTCCAGTCTCTTTTTGAAAATCTCCATTAATGGAACACCCACACCTTCATGAGGCAAGCCGTTCCACTGATTAATTGTTCTCACTGTCAGTGCTTGTAAAAAGGGCTTTGAGCAGGGCCAATATTCTGAGCTCCATTTTAAAGGCAGTCAATTTTTTCCACAATATTTCTTTGTTTACTGTGTCAAATGCTATAAAGGCAGCAAACCATTATTTCCTGTGACTGATATTTTTATAGTTAGATGGTTCGAGACAAAAGAATTGTCAAGAGTGGATCACCTCTACCTAAAGACTGCTGGTTCTTCTACAAGGAATGCACTTTTCATCCACCTACTATCAATTCTTTTCAACTGGAAGTTTACATGTATTTTAGTCACAATATCTGTTAGAGAATTGGAATTGCTAGGGTCCTTTTTATTCCCTTTTTTACATATAGGAATTACAATTGCCATCTTTGATCCAAATGGGTATGGCGGATATTATTTATGTCTGTAAATGTATCTTTCAATGGAGGGTCCCACCAGTTGGGATATTTCTTGAATTGTTCAGCTAGTAGGAAATCCTCTCCAGGATTGAAGTAAAACCTAGAACTCTTTTTATTAGGGATCACTATGGATAAATTCAGCAAAGGAGCTTTATATTTAATTCTGCACGTTTTAACCACAGCAAGATTAACATATGCTCAAAATTGGAAAAGAAAAGAAACCCCACCTGAAGAAGAAATATTAAACAAAATTCTATCCTGTGCGGAAATGGACAGACTGAGATTAGAACTCAAAAATAAAACAGAAACAGAGTACTTTGAAATTTGGAATAAAGTGTATAATTGGTTGGACTTAAAGAGGTACGCTGAGACAAAGGCTGATGATTAAGTAGATAACCTAGAAATTCTTATTTTAATATTTGTTATATCAGATAGAACCAAACGTTATTTAACTAGGATGTACTTTATTGAAAGAATGCACACTGTGTAACAATGCAATAACTTAATGTAAGGTAATATTAATAGTATCGTTTAAACAGGGAAGTTGTATCATGTCCAATGTGTCTTTTTTGTCTTTATTTGTATTATGTTTAATGTGTCTTTTGTGTTTTTTAATTGTATATTCAATAAAATTTTGTAAAAAAAAAAAAAGAAGTACTGCACATTCCTATTGTACAGAAGATCCTTTGATTGGACACAGAGCCTCTCCTCGCCTTCACAAGGGTGCAGCAGAAGCCTCTAAGCAATTGGGATCATGTCATGAAAAGACAGGTCTCTTTTGATCCTTGCTTCCTCCCGACTGTATATCCCGATTCTTATTTATAACACTTACAAATGCCATGGTGAAAACATTATTTGCAGCAGAACCAGTTCTTAAACACCCTGATCCTGAGGATCCTTTCATCATCCCAGCTGATGCTAGTGATGTTGCAGTGGGCACAGTCCTCGTACAAAGTGGGGATCTGCAGCCCTGCGCCTACACTTCACGAAAGGTTTCGGAAAGAGAGAGGAGATGGGCTGTTTGGGAGAAAGAGGCTTTTGCGGTGAGATGAGTGCCATTTCTTGAAAGGGAGTAAAGTGCCTTTCGAAGTATAGACTGATCATTATTATTATTCAAAATAATCTTGAATTCCATAGAGAAGACAAGGTTGGATCTATCGCTTACACACCAACACCCCACTTACTTTACAGAAAGGGAAGGACAAACACAAACCTGTGGGACTTTGTAGGTGCCTGCTAATGTTGACATCTGGATGGAGCTTTCTCTGTCAGTTCCATCAACAAGAGCCAAAAGCTTCTCCTTCCTTCCACAGCTGTAGTTGGGAACATTGGCTTCTCCAGTAGAGAGCATGTCCAGTAAGGCATCTGAAGTGCCGAGGGTGTTATCATAGTTGTCATGGATGTTGTAGCCAAGTGTGAGATTGTGCAGGAGCTGGAGATTCTCCTTCAGCAGTTCAATATTGCAAATCATGGGTAGTAATATTAGCTTTCCATAGGATAAACTAGTGTAAAACCATGATCATGTCAATATTAGCATCATCAAGAGCAACAACAACAACAATACGTTTTCTCCATTTAATCATCTTTTTTCTCTACAAATTAGCTGAAACGTAAGCCAATATTGATCCAAAACTAGAGGCAAATGATAGTCACCCATCACCCTTTAATAATGTTAGTGTTGAGGATGGGGATAGTCCTCAAAAAGAAACATACAATTATTTTGTACTAATATTCATAGCCCAGAATAATGAAGTCATTAAAGAAGAACCACCATTAAAGGAAGGAGATTTTTTTTTTTATTTTTTTTTATTTTTTTTAACAAAATAATTTTTATTGAATACAAAAAAAAAAAGATTAAAAAACATTGAACATAGTGTATCATCTTTGACATACATCTTTGTCTAAACATTCCTTATTATACACATACTTTATACATTTCAGATATTCTTCCTCTATTTACATCCCTTCTAATGACCTTCCTTCTTTTTTTTCCTTCCATTTGTAAAATTTATTCCAGCTTAAATAGTATTCTGTTTCCTCCTGATTTTTTAATTCTTTCGTCAACTTATCCAATTCTGCGCAATACAAAATTTTCCTTATTAACGCATCTCCACTAGGCACTTCATTTGTTTTCCAATTTTGGGCAAACAAAATTCTTGCCGCCGTTATTACATGAATAATTAAGTATATATCATCTTTGTTTATATTTTTTTCTAATATGCCAAGTAGTAGCATCTCTGGTTTATATTGAGTTTTTTGACCCGTCATTTCTGTTATCCAATTCCAAACCCTCTGCCAATAAACCTGTACCTCTTTGCAAGCCCACCAAACATGGAAAAAAGTACCCTTTTCCCTTTTACACTTCCAACAAAGTGGTGAGTAGCCACTATACATTTTTGCGAGCCTGGCCGGTGGCAGGTGCCATCTAAAAAGCATCTTATAAAGATTTTCCTTGTAATTTGATGCCAATGTAATTTTGCAATTACGTTCCCAGATTTGCTGCCATTGGTCCATGTTTATAGCGTGCCCCAAATCTATTGCCCAGGTAACCATTGTTTCTTTAACTTGTTCTTCAAATAATTTATATTCTAACATATATTTATATATTTTTTTGATTTGTTTTTTCTCCGGGCCTAATAATATTTTATCAAGCCCCGTATCTTGTCTATTAATTCCCCATTCTTTCTTGTCTTTCACGTATCTCGCTTGTATCTGAAGGTAAGACCACCATTCCAAAGCAATCCCCTGTTGTCTCAACTCTTGCCTTTGCTTTAGATATCCTTCCTCTGACAGGATATCTTTGTATATGATAACCTTATCTTGCCTATAAAGGTTGGGGTATATAACTGCTTCTAATGGTGAGAACCAGCCTGGGAGTTTTGTATAGTGTTGGCATTTAACTATATTCCAGCTTTTTATTAGTTCTTGCCGGACTTTATGCCTCAGGAAATATTGATGGTTCCTACTTTTATCTGTCCATAGGTGGGCATGCCAGCCCTGCTGGAGATCGTGCCCCTCTAATAGTAAACATCTTTTATTTTCCAATGTTATCCAATCCCTGATCCACGTCAGGGCCGCCGCTTGGTAGTATAACTCCCAATCCGGGAAGCCTAATCCCCCTCTTTCTTTAGCATCCTGTAGAGACTTTTGCTTTATCCTCGCCTTCCTTCCTTGCCATACAAAATCTAAAGTTAACTTATTCAACTCTTTAAAGAATTTTTTATCTAATTGGATTGGAATATTTTGGAATAGAAAGATAATTTTGGGTAAAATATTCATTTTCACCGCTGAGATTCTTCCTAGAAATGAAAGATGTAGATTTCTCCAGCGGTCTAGGTCAACTTTTATACGTTTAACTAATTTTCCGTAGTTATCCTCTCTAATTGATGAGCAACGTGCTGACATAACAATGCCCAAATATTTTATTTTAGTAACTACTTGTATTCCTAATTTTTCCCCAAGATTTTCTTTTTGCGTGTTAGTCATATTTTTTGCTATGATCTTTGTTTTATTTCTATTTATTTTCAAGCCTGCCACCTCTCCATATTCCTCCAATAGTTCAAAAAGCTTCTGACCTGATTGCACGGGATCTTCCAAAATAAATACTAAATCATCGGCATATGCTTGGAGTTTATATTTTTCCTTTTTAATCTCAAGCCCTTTAATTTGCTCTTCTTGCCTTACAGTCCTAGCTAAAATCTCCAATGTATATATAAACAATAATGGCGAGAGAGGACACCCTTGTCTTGTACCTTTCTGAATATTGAATTTATTGGTGGCCTCACCGTTTATTATAATCTGGGCATTCTGTTCGGAATATATTGCAGCTATAACATTTAAAAAATTTTCTCCAACATCCATTAATTTCAGTTGTTGGATCAGAAATAGCCAATTAACATTATCAAATGCCTTCTGTGCGTCCAAAAATAAGAGTGCCATTTGGCAATCGCTATGTGATTCGTAGTATTCCAATATGTCTAAAATTGTCCTTATATTCCGCTTAGTCTGCCTATTTGGGAGGAAGCCATTTTGGTCACTATGTATGAAGTCAATTAAATAATTTTTAAATCTCTCTGCCATTATTGATGCGAAGATCTTATAATCGACGTTTAGTAGGGAGATAGGCCTATAATTTTGTATCTGTGTTCTCTCTACATCTTCTTTTGGTATTAATACTATATTTGCCTCTAACCAGGATTTAGGTATTTTTGCCTCAGTTAAAACATCATTGAAAACTTCTAATAGGTGTTCATTAAGTACATTTTGGTGTTCTTTATATAATTCCGCTGGTATTCCATCTGGGCCGGCCGCTTTATTAATTTTTTGTTTACTTATAGCCGTAGTTATTTCAATCATACTTATTTCCTCATTTAACATTATTTTTTTTTCCTCTGGTATCTTCGGTGTATCTGTCTTTTCCAAATAGTCTATTATCTTTTCTACACTTTGTCCCTCACTCCTCTTATATAAATTTTCATAATATCTTTGAGCAATTCCCCTTTTAATTATCTCATCATGTTGAATCTCTCCTTCCTCATCTTGCAAATTAACAATCTGTTGCTTCTCTTTCTGCCTTCTCAGTTTATACGCCAACCATCTTCCAGGTTTATTCGCGTGTTCAAAATTATTTTGCTTGGCAGCCTTAAGTTGTTGTGCTAACTTTTCCGAGTCTTCTAGACAAAGTTTGTGTTTAATTAATTCCATTTTACTTTTCAAACTTTTATTATTTAGGTCACCCTGATATTGTGTTTCAGCCTGCTTATATTCTTCTTCCAGTCTTATCCTGTGTTGTTTTTTTTCCTTATTTCTCTTGGCCATATATGAGATTGCAACTCCCCTCATGTATGCTTTAGCTGTATCCCAAGTATTCTGCAAAGATGTATCCCCATTCTTATTCGTTTGAAAGAAAAAGTGCATTTCTTTCTCCATCTTTTCCTTAAACTCTTTTTCTCTAATAATCACTCTTTGAAGAGTCCATCTTGGCCGGCTCCGTTGCCCTTTCCAGCAACAACTTATAGGATTATGGTCCGCCCAAAGACTAGGTTCTATATTAATTCCTTGAATTTCCGAATCTAATTTTTTTGAAAGCCATAACATATCAATCCTGGTCCACGAGTTATGTCTATTAGAGTAATATGTATATTCCCTTTTATCTATATTTCTTTCCCTCCAAGCATCTTGCAAATTAAGGTCTGTGCACATCTCAAAAAAAGTTCTGGGAAGTATTTTTTTGTTTCCTTTCCTTGCCCCATTACTTTTATGGTCTTTTGTTCTATCTACTATGGCATTGAAATCTCCAATCATACAAAACCCATCTCCCTCTAAGTCGCTAAGCTTGCTGTGTAGATCCTTAAAAAAAGATACTTGGGCTCCGTTTGGTGCGTAAACTACAACAATTATTATATTTTTTTTGTTTAGATTAGCCTCCACTATCAAGATCCTTCCCTCTTTGTCCTTATATATTTGTTTGGAAGCTATCTCCTGTCTAATATACAATGCAATTCCTCTTTTTTTTTTTTTCTCATCTAGTGAGATGTATAGTCTTCCTAATTTAGGTTGCTCTAGTAGATACTTTTGATCATTTTTTATATGAACCTCTTGTAATATAATGACATCCGCATTTAATTTAATAAGTTTACTAAAAACTTTCCGCCGTTTTACTGGTGAATTCAAACCCCTAATATTCGTTGACCATATCCTATACTCCTCTCCCATTAACTTGTTTCTGTCGTGCCTTAGTGCTTCGAGTAATCCTTATTTCCTTCGACTCCTCAAGGCTTCTCCCCTGTTGTCCTACTCCATCTTGTCCTCCTCCCCCTTTTACTTCCTCTATACCCTGCTCTGTCCCTCTTTTATCCATCATTCGTTCACCTTCTCCTTTTTCAACCATCGCATTTCCTTCTCCATGATCTCCCAGCTCTTCCTCTGAGATACAGTATTGTCTATAAAAAAAAAGGAAGGAGATTTTTGATAAGTGACCCCGAGAAGCTGTTCTAAAAACAAGTCATCTTCTATTTCTATATCAGTTGATTATAAAAATATGGAAATGGTTGGGCAGAGGAAATTAGAACCATTTCAATCATTACTTTCAACCAAAGTCAGTATTCCAGTCATGAATTTAGGATTCAAGAGAGAGAGGAAAATAATGTGGACTTCTTTCAGATTTCATTTGCCTCTTGTTTCTATTCTCAGAAAATAAGGCAAAAGGGAGAGGCTGTGTTAATCAAAAGGATTCAAAAAATTTGTCAGATCCTGCAATATAAGAGTAAGTAAAAGAAGAAGAAAAAAAGAAGAGTGTTAGAACTGCAAATGGAGGGAATGAAACTCCATCGCATGACTTACAACCGAATCTGACTAGAAGGAGCCATATTGAAAGGTAATGTTGCAGGTGTTATTGCTGATGGAGAGATGACTATACCAATGAGAAGATCTCCTGGCCTATAATAGCTCCATGGCTTTTCTCCATCCTGGTTGTCCAAATTCAGTGGGCACTTCATTCTCAGCTTCCCAAAGGGTGGCTGGGACACCAGCAGCATGAGAAGCAGAAGCAGAATCAGGAGGTCCATAATTCATGGGGCGGAATCAATCTCTTTCCTCTTTCTAAAAAAAGAATTAGAATTCCAAGCACTCTGACATGGTGGAATATCCAGTGGCTTTCCTGATTCAAACAGAGAAACCAAGATTCACCTGAAAGAGAGAGAAAATATATTCAAGAGCACAGCTCCTGTCTGTCCTGTAATGTGAGCCACAAAAAGCATAACCTGTGATATATATCCTTTTCTGATGCAAGATCCCTTCCATGTTGCTTCAGTCTGATGTTTACATCAAAGGCAGTCACTGGAGACATAGGAGAAGAGGTCTCAGAGACAGGGATGGTGATGATTGCAGTGAGAAGGAGCTTCTGCTGTTGGGACCCTGAATTTATTCTACGTAAGGAGGGGTAGCTGGAGAAAAGCACATTAGAGAAAAGTCAGAGATACACCCCTTGGGGCAGTGTTCTGTAGTGGTCTTATTCCTTCCTGTTAGGACATGCCCAGAAAGTCATGCTGGATGGAGATAGTTCAACATCCAGGAAAGTGACTTCTGCTGTCCTTCAATGGGGTCTCTTGCCTCCAGAGGCTGCTAGGGAAGGTCACCCAGAGTTATGGAGTTTGGTGCCATTCTAGGTTGTTGACACATAACTCTATTGCTGACTGTGCTTTATCTCCATGGAAGCACTCAGTATCCTTGAACCCAGCCTTATGTTAATAGTTTGGGATTTTCTTTTCAATGAGATTTCCATGTATTAATCCTAATTTGGAGCTGATTTTATAATTCCTTGTAACTGAAGTGAAATTTCATTTGCCATCTGTTCTAGAAACATCATTTTTTGCACGAGAGCTGGTTAAGAGACAGGAAAGTGACAGCCTGGGATAGCACCATTGGCAGAGAGAAAATTGTAGAATGGGTAGAAATTTTAGTTTCCTTGACGCTTTCTGTGTTGTCTTTCAATACTGATACAATGAGAGCCATTAAATTTTGATGTTTCTTGGTTTAAATAAAACAATTGTGCTGTTAGGTCTGCAGCTGAAAAGGTTGGATGGTGTGACCTGATTTCTTGCCGCAACCACCCAAAAGATGCTTTAGGGGGACCTGGTAGCAGTTCCTCTGGTTGCGTAAATGGACTTGGTGTTCTGTGGATCCTGTGACATTCCCATCTCTGAGGCTTTCTTTGTCCTCCCTAGAAGACTTCCATGTGCTTATAGTTTGGTATCCCTGTGTTCTGGTTTATCTTGATAAATCGTTGGTCATTTTTCTTACCTGCAGGGGGGATGTTAATATATACAGTTTGGCCTAGAAGGGAGAACTTTGAGTGACAGGGGGAGCTGATGGGATGGGCAGGTCCATCCTTACAATGAGGAGCACAGGATGACCAATATCCCAGGTCCATTATTTGAAAGTTCTTCCACGGTATTGTCCTCAGCTTCCACTCTCAGTGTCTGGCTACCACATCTTTGGTGGCTCCATGTACCGGTTGTTGTTTTTGAATGCCAAGTGGATGTGTAACATGGCTTCTCTTGTCCATGATGTCACCTGCTATGTCTCCCTGAAGCCTAGTTGTGCCCATAGGGGAGGAAACCTCTCCTCAGTTGCAAATGTGGCCACCTGCTTTGTGGGTTTGCCTCAGGTGAGAGCCAAGGGAAGTGGAGGAGGGTTGGCTGTGGTCATCCATGGTTTATTATAGGCTCTAAACAGGTTGCACCTAGAGCTTTCTTTATTCTCAGGGGGGTTGCAAGAAAATTTCCCCAGCCCGCTGAAGTATTTTGAGTGAATGTGGTCCTTAAAAGAAGATAAGGGCCACACCCAGGTTCAACCTCCAGAAATAAACCATGGTTAAAAGTTGCAAGTGTGAATGCAGCCATTGGTGAAGTGAGCAGGTTAAGTGGGTTGCATGGCTATGACCAGAGGTAGTCTGGTGTAGTGGTCAAGGCATCAGACTAGTAACCAGGATACCATGAGTTCTAGTCCTGCCTTGGGCACAAAGCCAGCTGGATAAACCTGGGCCAGCCAACCTCTCAGATCCCTGGGAAAGAGGCAATGGCAAACCACTTCTAAAAAACCCAGTCACCTATGGTCTTTCTGATTACTTTCACACACAGCCGGTTGAGGCTGTGGGGCTTCCTGGCTATGGCTTCAGTTTTGCAAAAACAGCCAAGTGGACTACAATTTGCTAAACATGGGCAGATTTTTTTTTTAATCTGGTTGCTCTCTGTAATAGCAGCAGGAAAAGTCCAATCCTGATTGTGACAGCAAGTAACAAGTCCTTATGAAGGCTGCAGACAGGCCGATGAAGTTGGGGTCCTCGAAGGGCAGGAGGGCTGCAGGAGGTTGATGTCCCTTCCTGTCAAGGGCAGCGAGGGCATGCTGGAAAACAGGAAGGCAGGTGGAGCCCCTTCGGGATCCGGCTCAAGCAGCCTCAGGCATGGTTGGAAAAGGTTTCTTTGAGGGCGAAGCCTTCCTAGCAGACAACAAGGGTGGGAGAGCAGCAGTGACATCACAGCAAGGGTGGTTCCTCAGATTGGGGGATCCAAGTCAATGCACCCCCTTCTGTTAGCAACACAGTGCAGCATGGATGGTCAGGCAGGAACCTCTTCAGGAGGCAAGTCCTGGGCACCTGCAGGCTAGGAGAGCTCACCTGAGTCTAGTGTGTTCGCACCCCTGTTTGTATCTGGCCAGGCTCAGCACACCCAGCATTGGTGGGACCCCCTCAGTCCCCTTTGCAGGACTCAATTGCAGAGACCCTGCAAGTGTGTTGTGTGAGTGTCCCATCAGGTGGTTGACAATTGTGTGTGCTCTGCAGAATTGAACCGACTGAGTCAAACTCCACTGACCATCATGGAAGCATGTGCTCTCCTTAACCTGGATTGGGGAGAAACCCTCTTTCCTGACCTGGGTGGAGTCATCAACTGAATTAATGGGTAAAGTTCACAGCTCATGTTTAGGCCATCCAGGCTCAGGACAAGTGTTAGACTGACACCCACCGAGCTACCACAAATTGTGTAGTAGAATCATAATTGCTAACCACCCTGGCTGGGGTGCCTAGTGGTGCCCCTCTTGCTATTCTGTAGGATCCCCAATGGCTCTAGCTTCCAGACAGAGGGAGAGTTGTTACTAAATGACATCTGCAAGGCCCCAAGACCCCCAATCCTTCTATAACATAAAGGGACTGGAAAGCCATTTGTCTGAAATGGTATAGAGCAGACATGTCAAACTCGCGACGTCATGTGAGAACACGCAAAGTATCGGGACAGTTTTGCCATTGCCAGCAATGGGGTGGCCGCGGCTTCCACCTGATGCATCTGGCCCATGAGCCGGCAGTTTGACACCCCTGGTACAGTGTCTCCTGCTTGAGCTGGGGGTTAGACTAGAAGACCTCCAAGGTCCCTTCCAACTCTGTTATTCTGTTATTCTCTCCACAGTGGCTGGAGAGACATTTTCATTCCACAAAAGGAAAGCTTTCACATTTGTTCAAAAATGAATTGTAAAATGCTTTCAACTAATACCAAAATTAATCTTAATACAAAGTGTTTTCTATTTCAGCTCTCTAATTTCTATACGCTCTTTATCCACACTATTTCCTTTAATGTCAGAGGTTTATCTCAGGGGTTGCCACAAAGAAGAGGGGGTCAAGCTATTCTCCAAAGAACCTGGAAGGACAAGAAGCAACAGATGGAAACTAACCAAGGAGAGAAGCAACCTGGAACTAAAGAGAAATTTCCTGTTAGAACAATTAATCAGTGGAACAACCTGCCTCCAGAAGTGGTGAATGCTCCAACACTGGAAGTTTTTAAGAAGAGACTGAGTAGCCATTTGTCCGAAATGGTATAGGGTTTCCTGCCTGAGCAGGGGGTTGGACTAGATGACCTCCAAGGTCCCTTCCAACATTATTATTATTATTATTATTATTATTATTATTATTATTATTATTATTATTATTATTATTATTATTATTATTATTATTATTATTATTATTATTATTATTATTATTATTATTATTAGAAAAATAGCCTTTTTCCCCCACCCAGAAATGCCTGCAATGAAGAGCTTCTCCTCCTGGGGGGGCTTGGGCAAGTGGGGGGCAGCGGCTGCCCAGGAGAGCCCGGCTGGAGGGACTTCAGGGGCCACGAGGGACCCCCAGGATGCCCCTTCCTCAAAGCCCCAGAGGGTCCCTCCAGGGAGACCCCCTCGCCTTTCCCTCCCCAGCAAAGCTGGATCCCCCTTTGGAGACAAAGGCCCTGCATGGCTTCTCCCCGACAGGAGCCTTTCCTGGAAACACACGAAGAGGAACCAGAGCTTCACAAACCCCCCTTGGCTGCATTTCCCCCTGAAATGCAACTCCAAAGCCCATAATCCACATCAGTCCCTTCCCAGAATGGGTGTGTGTGAAGGGTTCCCCCAGTTCCCCTCCTCCTTCCTGAGCCTTTTCTATGGGCAACGTGACAAGTCTGGGCTTTGCTTTTCCCCCTCAGTGCCCAATGTGTGGAAGGGAGTGGCAGTGGAATATGGGTCCTTTCCCTCCCTTTCTTCCTTACGTGGGGTGAAAGGCATCCTTTATTTCTCTCATTTCTCTCTCTCTCTCTCTCATTCTGTGTACATAGGTGTGATTTTTTTTTTTAAAAAAAACTATGTCAAGTCCGAATGACTAGTTTTAACTAACAGATTTTTTATTTATTTTATCCTGGTCTCACTATTGCATCAGTCTTTTTCTATTGGTGCCCTTCAGCATTAACTTTCAAAACAAACTAAACTTTGGTTTTAACTCAGTAGGAAGCTATTCCAATTCTCTGATATGTTCAGGCATTAAGTAGTCCCCGGGGTTTTCTCTTTAACCGCTATGCCAACAAATATCAGATTTCTTTTTCTTCAGCCACAGGTGCCGTGTATTCCCTCTGGGGCCAATTTCAAGTATGGAGCTTTCCAACCTCTCAATTCTTGCTGACCGATTTAATTCTAGCTCTGCCCTATCATTTTGAATCCTATGGGGATTATTCCCCTTTCATTTCTCTCCAGAGAAGTGCCCAACAAACTTTGAGTCCAAGAACTAGTTGAATTAGCCGGGGATCTCTGGTGAGAGGGAGAATTATTATTATTATCCTCAAAGCGTCAGCTCTGCTCTTTGGCCGAATCCTCCAGGGGAGACTTTGGCCAGAGACAGATGGAATCAGCTGCAGTTCGCTTCTCTCTCTGACCCAGGAGGCCCAAAATGGAAATCTTTCCTGGGGGAGAACTTGGCTTTAGGCAAAAAGCATCACTGGAAGATTTCAGACTTGGGACTTCTCTCCCCACTCAAGATCAGGGCTGTCTGTCTTCCTTCACATCAAAGTGTGCCACCCTGGGGAAAATAAGAGCTGAAAGCCAATGCAGCTGAGATCTGCCTGCTGGGGTCACCCCCCCAAAAGAGCCCCCTTTTCCATCTCCTTTCCCCAAATGTGAGCTCTTTCTTCAGCCCCACCTTGACTCCCTTGTGCCCCCACCAAGCCCCTCTTTAACATATAGGAGTGTTGGGGGTCCCACGGCCTTCCAGATGTGGCTGGGTAACATCTTTCCCTCTGGCTGGAAGCCTCTCCCCCTTTGATCCTGCCCCAATGGATGCTGCAGTGCTTGGGCCTGATCCTCAGGTCTGCCGGAAGTGGACACCATTTTCAATACTCTGACGAGTCCTTGTAGAAATGGTGGCTGCTTTTGAAGCTTTCCAGCCTGATCCTCAGGCTGTTGGGAGACTGCAAAGCTCTGATGAGCTTCCTGAAACCTTTCTCTGGCTTTGACTCCCCCCCTTGTTCCCCCCCAAAACTCACATCTCTTCAATAAAGGACACAAAAAATGCTGGAAGAGACAAACTTTTTCATCTTGCACTGCCCCGTCCCCCGAATTAGGTGCTAAAACTAAACTCCCCACATCTGCCCTCAAATCTCTACCCCCTTTAACAATTTGCTAGATATACTGCATGCCTGAAACAGAAGAACAGAGTTGAAAGGGATCTTAGAGGTCTTCTAGTCTAACTCCCTGCTGAAGGAGGAAACCTCACCATTTACCATTTCAGACAAATGGTTGTCCAATCTCAAAATTGGAAAATTCTCTTCTTGAAAACCTCCAGTGTTGAAGCACCCACAACTTCTGGAGGCAAGTCGTTCCACTGATTGTTTTGTCAGGAAATTTCTCCTTAGTTCTAGGTTGGTTCAAAATCTGTAAGTTACTTACTTTGACTCTAGAGAGTCAAAGAATAGAAAGAAGGAAGGAAGGAAGCAAAGAAAATGTTTGCTCTGTGTTGACAATGCTGTGATATTAGTGATGCTCAACAGCCCCCCCCATATATGACGAGGGCCCCTCCCTCAGAAGAGAGGTTTCTGATCACACCCAAGGCTGCCCTGACTTGATTGGGTTGGGGGCTCTGCCTTCCTTTCTCTCTTCCAGAGCGCCCTCCCTGCCCTTGACAGAAAGGCCCACAGGCATCCTATAGCCTCTCAGTCATTCCTGGCTCTCCAGGACCCATGTTTCATTGCCCCATCCCCCCAGTTGCCTTCATGAGGACTTGAAACCCATTCTCCTTGTCAGGATGGGGAGATTCTTGTCACCTCTCTGCAGCACAACCAGCTGCAAAAAATTGGCCCAATCTTAGCGAGTTGGAGGCCACCTGGCTGGGCTTGCAAGAACAGAGTCAGGCACAGCAATGGCTTCTCTCCTCTTGTCAATGTTGCCGTCCTGGATAGCTATGGACCCTGAATCCAAAACCAGATCCTTTACAAATTTCAAATTCTCTGTGCAAACGTCCTGTATTGGCCATCACATAGATGGTTTGTGGGAAATCTAGGTGAGTTCACACAACACCCTTAACTTCTGGGTAAGTTTACACAAACACCTTTAACTTTTATGTTAAGGAAAGAGAACTGCTATGTTGGCCTAATGTACCATGCCAAAATCTATATAATTCAGATACTGGCTTAGCATGATGATCTGCTACATACATTTGCACAGGAGAATGTTCCCAACTATTGGAATGTATGAAATGAGATAAACATGTTTTAAGATCTTAGTCCATATTGTCAGGGGCTCTATGGCTGATCAAAGATGAGTCCCCCGCTCCTTAGAGGTGTCTTTTGAGATGCAAGGGAGAAAGAAGCCACTTTTAATCTGGTTCCCTCTGAAGCCCAAAACCTTTGCCCCTCCCTGAGGTCAGTGCCAGGCTGAGATGTGTCTAGCTTGCTAAAACTACTGCAGAAATGCCTGAAAAAACCTAGATGACCTAAACATGAGCTGTGAACTTCACCCGTTAATTCAGTTGATGAGTCCACACTGCTCAGGAAAGAGGGTTTCTACTGAATCTAGGTTAAAGAGAGCATATGCTTCCATGATGGTCAGTGGAGTTTGATTCACTCAGCTCAACCACCTGCTGGGACACTCACACAACACACTTGCAGGGGGTCAGCAACTGAGTCCTGCAAAGGGGACTGAGGGTGTGCCACCAATGCTGGGTGTGCTGAGGTTGGCCAATAGCAAACAGGATTGCAAACTCCATGGACTCAGGTGAGCTCTCCTAGCCTGCAAGTGCCTGAGACTCACCTCCTGTGGGGGTTCCTGGCTGACCATCAGTGCTGCCACACCAAAAAGGGTGCATTGACCTGGACCTCCCACTGCATGGACCCCCCCTGCTGTGATGTCATTGCTGCTCTCCCACCCTTCTCATCTGCTAGGAGGACTCCTCCCTCAAAGAAACCTTTTCCAACCATGCCTGAGGCTGCCTGAGCTGGATTGTGTAGGGGGCTCCACCTGCCTTCCTCTTTTCCAGCACGCCCTCCCTGCCCTTGACAGGAAGGGACATCAACCTCCTGCAGCCCTCCTGGCCTTTCAGGACCCCAATTTCATTGGCCTGTACACAGCCTTCATGAGGACTTGAAACTCGCTGTCATGATCAGGATTGGAGTTTTCCTGCCGCTTCTAAACAGAGCAACTAGTGTTTTTTTTTTTTTTAAAAAAAAAATCTGCCCGTGTTTAGCAAATAGGAGTCCACTCAGCTGGATTTGCAAGACTGTAGCCAGACTCAGGAAGGCCCACAACCTCAGCCGGCTGTGTTTGAAAGTTATCAGAAAGACCATAGGTGACCCAGTTTTCCAGAAGTGGTTTGCCATTGCCTCTTTCCCAGGGTTCTCAGAGGTTGGCTGGCCCAGGTTTACCCAGCTGGCTTTGTGCCCAAGGCAGGACTAGAACTCATGGTTTCCTGGTTACTAGTCTGATTCCTTGACCATTACACCAGAGTGACTCTGATCATAGCCATACAACCCATTTAACCTGGTCACCTCACCAATGGCTGAATTCACATTTGCAACTTTTAATCATGGTTTATTTTTGGAGGTTGAACCAATGAGAGTGAATTATGAATATTAATTTAGCAGGGACTAGCTGAACAATCATTGATAACAGAGATAAGCTGGAGACACTTCTTGTAAGGGCCACATTCACACAACATACTTCAGCAGGCTGGGGAAACATTTTTTGCAGACACCCAACCTTGGGCGAAAAGACAGCTCTAGGTGCAGCCTCCTGAAAGGCTGTAACAAACCATGGATGACCACAGCCATCTCTCTGCCACTTCCCTGGGCTCTCACCTGAGGGAAACCCACAAAGTAGGTGGCCACATTTCCAACTGAGGTTTCCTCCCCTCTGGGGGTACAACTAGACTTCAGTGAGACAGGGCAGGCAACATCATGGACGAGAGATGCCTTCATACATATTGTTCTGTTTGCACAGCAGACATTTGAGACTAGGCAGTT
Organism: Azemiops feae; assembly: GCA_023970755.1. Classification (NCBI taxonomy): domain Eukaryota; kingdom Metazoa; phylum Chordata; class Lepidosauria; order Squamata; family Viperidae; genus Azemiops; species Azemiops feae. The sequence continues at coordinate 59,511 of JALGBA010002481.1, forward strand.
CATACAAAAGATGTCTTTTTATTTGGTACATCCATTGAACAGAAGCAAACGAACAATGGCAACAAGCCCTTTTATACTCCCCGTGCAAGGGGATGCTCAACCAATGATTGCAGGCTATTCTCCCGCCTCGCACATGCGCACGAGGCTGGAGACAGCCTGTCTGGGTCCCGGGCAGGTCTCTGCAACCATTCTGGTCTCTGCAATCTTTCTGCAGAGTTCCTGAGCCTTGCTGAATGACTCAGCAAGGCCCAGGACACAACACCCCTCCCCCCTTGGCTTAGACAATGCTGTCCCTGTCGTTCGACAGCACTAGGCTGAAAGTCAGCCCAGCAACAGCCAGGTGGTCCCCCTCCTCCTAGCAACCTCTTTCCCATTAGGGTTCCATGTAATCCATGTTCTTTCACTCTTTGAAAACATGGGTCTCGCAGGACCTCACATATTCTTGCAAATACTTAGGCGGACCCTTAACCGGCCCAGATCTTCATGGATCCATATGAGGGATGGGTGTGATGATATTTGGGGGAAGTGTATTAGGTGCCTGGAGTGCCTGCTCCCAGCTTGCGCAAAACAAACCAGGACTTTGTCGCCCAGAAGACTCAGGGATTCCCCCTGACTGCTGACTGGCCGGATCCGCTAGACCCAAACCAGAGTTCCTTGGAGGGGTCGAGTTCCCCAAGTCCCTTGGTGGGGTGGAGTTCCCCAAAAACCCTTGGAACTCCCCTTGGGAGCAATGTCCCTCAAGCCCAAGGCCAGCAGCAGGGGTGCCCTGAGTAGCCGATTTACAGCCATTTGCCCTAACCCAGGGACCTCTGCCAGAGTCAGGAGCCGCCTCCATGGCAAACCCCCCTGCGTCAATGCCAGAGTCAGGATCCGCCTCCATGGCAAGACCCTCATCTGGAGCATTTGGAGACCCTCCCACTTGGAGAGACTGTGATGCACAATCATAATTGTGGTCCCCCTCCCCCCCGAGAGCAGAGTCAGGGAAGGAAGCCGCCAATGCAGCTGGTCTATGTGGCATCATAATACATGACCATCCTCTAAGACCACTTCATATGACAGTGGCCCAGAGACCTTACAGATGACAGCAGGTACCCAGATATGCCCCTGCCCATAGTTTTTGGTCCAAACCGGGTCACCCACTTGAAGTCTCCTAGGTGCCCGCGGCTGCGACACCTGTGAAGCCACCCGATCTGGGTGAAGCCTGTCCAGCTTCATAATAAGTCTGCGACCCCAGCGGAGTTCAGCTGGGCTCTTTCCAGTAGCTGTGCATGGTGTGGTGCGGTGTGTAAGGAGAAAATCCGCTAACCTGTGATGCCAGGGTCCTTGAGTGATTCTCTTTAATGCGTCTTTTGTGGTGCGCACCATGCGTTCGGCCTGACCGTTGGTGGCAGGGTGAAAAGGAGCAGACATGGCATGCCAGATCATGTTGGCTTGGAGGAATGCCTGAAACCCAGAAGAGGTAAATTGGGGACCATTGTCTGATACTAAAACATCAGGAAGGCCATCGGAAGCGAAGATTCCTCTGAGCACCTGGATAGTCCTGGCAGTAGTAGTGGAGGACACAGGAACGACCTCTAGCCACTTGGAATGGCTATCCACAAGGAGGAGGAAGAATTGCCCCTGAAAGGGCCCAGCATAATCTATATGGACGCGTGACCATGGAGTGAGTGTCTCCTCCCACCTATGTACAGGGGCCTGGGGCATTTCTGGCCATGATTGCTGGCACACTTGACACCCATGAACCTGGGCCTCGATATCCTTATCGAGTCCAGGCCACCACAGGTGGCTGCGTGCAAGCGCCTTCATTCTCACTATTCACGGATGTCCCTCATGAAGAGAGAGCAAGACTCTAGTCCTCAATGAGACCGGGATGACTACTCTGTTGCCCCACAGGATACACCCCTTGAATATGGACAATTCATGCTTCCTATGCCAGAAGCTTTGGAAATCTGTACCAGGACACGTGTCAGGCCATCCTGACGACACACATGTCAGCACGCGTGCAAGCGTGTGATCAGTGGCAGTTTCAGCAGCCACATCCCTAGCATTGAGGGGAGATTCAGGTAAGTCCTGAATAGACAGAATGTGTACAGCAGGAGCAGGGTCTGCCTCTATTTGTTTAAGAGGTAACCTGCTTAGGCCATCAGCATGGCCCATCTCAGTACCTGGTTTGTGAACCAGTGTGTAATCATAAGCTGCTAAGAAAATAGACCACCTCAGCATTCTAGGAGATATAATCTCAGGAGTTTGTTTATTGGTTGTAAACAACCCCAGCAAAGGCTTGTGGCCAGTATAGACTGTGAAATGGCGTCCATACAAGAAATCATGAAATTTCTTGATGCCTGAGATTATTGCCAAGGCTTCCCTGTCAATCTGCGCGTAATTACGCTCTGCAGATGAGAGGGTCCTAGAATAGTAAGCCACAGGGACCTGCATTCCATCTTCCTTGAGATGACTTAACACTGCTCCTACCCCGTAAGGGGAAGCATCACATGCAATGCACACAGGCAAATGCTCATTGAAGTGAGCCAGTACAGCATTGGAGGATAGTAAAGCCTTGACTTCTTTAAAAGCATTTTCATGGACCTTTGTCCATGCCCATGGAGCCTGCTTGTCTAAGAGCCATTGTAGTGGCTCAGCCACAGCAGCCTTGTGGGGGAGAAATGAATGGTAAAAATTAAGGAGGCCCAGAAAAGCCTGAAGTTCCGCCTTTGACTGGGGACTAGGGGCCAGTTGGATGGCCTGGAATTTGGACTCTGCGGGGTGGATGCCTTCTGCATCAATACGAAACCCTAGAAATTCGGTGGATGTTACACCTATTTTGCATTTGTCTTGCTGTAGCTTCAGCCCAGCTTGGCAGAAACGCAGCAAGACAGCCCTCAGCCTTTCAGCCAAGTTTCCTGATGACTCCCCTGCAATGAGGACATCATCAAAATAGGGGCAGACCCCTGGAATAACCCTGAGCATTCGCTCCATCACCCCTTGAAAGATGCCAGGGGCTACATTGACCCCAAACTGCAGCCTCTTTACTTTGAAAGCCCCTCTGTGCATGACTATAGTTTGTGCCTCAGCTGTTGCCGCATCAACAGGTAACTGTTGATTGGCCTGAGCTAAGTCAAGCTTGGCAAAAAGCTTTCCTCCTTTCAGTGAGGCCAGAATGTGGCTCACCACGGGCACAGGATATGCGTGTTGCTGCAAGGCTTTATTTAAAGTGCATTTATAGTCCGCACATATTCGGACTTCACCATTGGATTTCAGTGGCGTTACTATGGGGGTTTCCCATGGACTAGAGTCCACAGGTTCCAGAATGCCTTGTTGGAGCAATTTGTCCAACTCAGCATCAATTTTGCTCTTTAGGGCAAAAGGCACCCTCCTTGGCTTGACCCTGATGGGTGCAATGTTTGGATCCAATTTTAACATAATGGGAGGCCCCTTGTATGAGCCAAGTTCTGGGCTGAATACATCAGCAAACTCCTTACAGACTCCTGTAAGGCTGGCTGTTTGCAGATGATTCAGACCAGTCACCTGGATCCCAAGTGCCTCGAACCAATCGAGTCCTATAAGACTCGTTCTATCACCCCCAACAACCACCACATCCAATAATCCGTTGAAGCCTTTACGCTGCACTCTGAGCGTGGCCTCCCCCTTCACACTTACTCGTGAGTTCTGAAAATCCGTGAGAATGAGATTGGAGGGCCTGAGTTTGACTCGTGAGCCACTCCTGGAGCAAACCTTGTTAAAGGTGTCCACAGAAATAATGGAAAGAGCGGACCCTGTGTCCAGCTCCATAGCCAGGGGAACTCCCTGCAACTGTACATCTATGTGCAGCTTTTTCTTAAGGGGTCTGTGAGTCCCTGTCTTAAACACCCCCATACAGGATGCGCAAAAACCCACCCTGTTTTGGCTGGGGACCTTGGTACCTTTCAGAGGCAATTCAGGGGACCTGTTCTTTTGACGACCCATGCAGGCTGATGCTATGTGGCCTTGCCTGCCACATGCTCGGCAGACAGCAGAACGAAAATGGCAGTCAGCCCTCCTGTGGCGACCCCCACAGCCGAAACAGCGAAGGGATGCAGGCGGCGGCCCTCTGCGTTCCGGCAGTTTTCTCTCCGCCGACGGTTGAAGTCTGTCCACCTCTTCTTCCTCGGAGTCTTCTCCCGAGGCCTCACACGTGGCTTCTTGGTGGACAGGGACGGCCGCTGGATGAATCTTCATAGACTGCAAGGCCTTCATCATGCCGCTGGCTGCTTCCTCTGCTGCAATCTCTCTTAATGCATCTTGGAACGTGACATCAGCCTTCGCAAACAGCTTCTGCTGCATCTCGCGGCTTCGCAACCCGCACACAAGTCTATCTCGGAGCCTTTCCTCCAAATCTTGAAATGCACATGGTTGTGCGGCCTGCCTCAAGGCCGCGACAAAATCTGCAGCTGATTCTCTGGGCCGCTGGTCCCGCTGCTCGAGCTGGTGCCTCCAAGCTATTACTGATAGCTTGGGCTCGAAATGCTCATGCAGCATTTTCTTGAGATTGGCATACACGATCGATTCCAACGGTTCTGGGGTGACAAGATTTTCAGCAATTTCAAAAGTCTCTTGCCCACAGACACACAACAAGGTAGCCGCTTTCAGGCCATCTTCCTGGATTCTATTTACCTGGAAATAGTTTTCAACGCGAGCTGCATACGAGCTCCAGCGTTCCGGGTGTGAAGTGTCGAATTTGCCGAGACGACCCAGCTTGGATATCTTCTTGACCGACGGCCTCATCCACATCTCTCACCGCAAGGAAGGAGAAGGGGTCCAACGAAGCCAAGTCCACCTCCAGCGTATGCATACTGGCAGGCAGTTGCTCCTCCTGGACACCGCGCTTCTCTTCTCATTCAGGCCTCAGGTGAGTAGGCCTATTTACTTCTGTAGGCTTCCAACGGCGAATCCCATCTTCGTCGCCAATGTTCTGTTCGCACAGCAGACATTTGAGACAAGGCAGTTCATACAAAAGATGTCTTTTTATTTGGTACATCCACTGAACAGAAGCAAACGAACAATGGCAACAAGCCCTTTTATACTCCCCATGCAAGGGGATGCTCAACCAATGATTGCAGGCTATTCTCCCGCCTCGTGCATGTGCACGAGACTGGAGACAGCTTGTCTGGGTCCCGGGCAGACACGTGGTCTGCCCAGGTCTCTGCAACTGTTCTGGTCTCTGCAATCTTTCTGCAGAGTTCCTGAGCCTTGCTGAATGACTCAGCAAGGCCCAGGACACAACACATATCAAGCTGGCATTCAAAAGCAACAGCCAGAATGGGAGCTACTGAAGATCTGGTAACCAGGCAGTGAGAGTGGAAGTGGGGAACTAAACAGTGGGACAACTTTCAAATGATGGACCTCCTATGGTCCTCATTGTAAGGGTGGACCTGCCCATCCCATCAGCTCCCCCTCCCACTCAACCCCCCCAGTTCTCCCTTCTAGGCCAAGCTGTTCATATTAACATCCCCCCTCCAGATAAGAAACATAATCAACAATCGACCAAGATAAACCAGAACGCAGGGACTCTGAACTATAAGAACATGGAATTCTTCTAGGGAGGACAAACAAAATCCTCTAGGGAGGATTCTCCAAAGCGCCTGAGGGCAGGACAAGAAGCAATGGATGGAAACTAATCAAGGAGAGAAGCAACCTAGAACTAAGGAGAAACTTCCTGACAGTTAGAACAATTAACCAGTGGAACAACCTGCCTCCAGAAGCGGTGAATGCTCCAACACTGGAAGTTTTTAAGAAGAGACTGGACAGCCATTTGTCCGAAATGGTATAGGCTTTCCTGCCTCAGCAGGGGGTTGGACTAGATGACCTCCAAGGTCCCTTCCAACTTTATTATTATTATTATTATTATTATTATTATTATTATTATTATTATTATTATTATTATTATTATTATTATTATTATTATTATTATTATTATTATTATTATTATTATTATTATTATTATTATTATTATTATTATTATTATTAAAGCCTAGGAGATAGGAATGTCACAGGAGTTGCAAAACACCAAGTGCATCTACGCAACCAGAGGAAATGCCACCAGGTCCCCCTAAACCAAATTCCGGGAGGTTGTGGCCAGAAATCAGGTCACACCATCCCCCGCACTGCGGGCGCTGCCACCATCTCAATTGCAGACCTAACAGCACAATGCTTTTATTTAAATCAAGAAAGGTCAAAATTTAATGGCTCTCATTGTATCAGTATGGAAAGACAACACAGAAAGTGTCAAGGAAACTGAAACTTCTACCCAGTCTCTCTGTGCCAATGGTGCTATCCCAGGCTGTCACTTGCCTGCCTCTTAGCCAGCTCTCATGCAAAAAATGATGTTTCTAGAACAGATGGCAAATGAAATTTCACTTCAGTTACAAGGAACTATAAAATCAACTCCAAATTAGGATTGATACATGGAGATCACATTGAAAAGAAAATCCCAAACTCTTAACATTAGGCTGGGTTCAAGGATACTGAGTGCTTCCATGGAGTTAAAGCACATGCAGCACTAGAGTTAAGTGTCACCAACCTAGAATGGCACCAAACTCCATAACTTTGAGTGACCTTCCCTAGCAGCCTCTGGAGGCAAGAGACCCCATTGAAGGACAGCAGAAGTCACTTTCCTGGCTGTTGAACTATCTCCATCCTGCATGACTTTCTGGACATCTCCTAACAGGAAGGACTAAGACCACTACAGAACACTGCCCCAAGGGGTCTATCTGTGACTTTTCTCGAATGTGCTTTTCTCCAGCTATCTCTCATTACATGGAAGAAGTTCAGAGTCCCAACAGCAGAAGCTCCTTCTCACCTCAATTATCACCATCCCTGTCTCTGAGACCTCTTCTCCTATGTCTCCAGTGACTGCCTTTGATATAAAAATCAGACTGAAGCAACATGGAAGGGATCTTGCATCAGAAAAGGATAAATATCACAGGTTATGCTTTTTGTGGCTCACATTACAGGACAGACAGGAGCTGTGCTCTTGAATATATTTTCTCTCTCTTTCAGGTGAATCTTTGTTTCTCTGTTTGAATCAGAAAGCCGCTGGATATTCCACCCTGTCAGAGTGCTTTGAATTCTAATTCTTTTTTAGAAAGAGGAAGGAGATTGATTCCACCCCATGAATTATGGACCTCCTGCTTCTGCTTCTGCTTCTGATGCTGCTGGTGTCCCAGCCACTCTCTGGGAAGCTGAGAATGAAGTGTCCACTGAATTTGGACCACCAGGATAGAGAAAAGGCATGGAGCTATTATAGGCCAGGAGATCTTCTTCTTGGTATAGTCATCTCTGCATCAGCAATAACGTCTGCAACATTACCTTTCAACATGGCTCCTTCTAATCAGATTCGGTTGTAAGTCATGCGATGGAGTTTCATTCCTTCCATTTGCAGTTCTAACACTCTTGTTCTTTTCTTCTTGTTTTACTTACTCTTATATTGCAGGATCTGACAAATATTTTGAATTCTTTTGATTAACACAGCCTCTCTCTTTTGCCTTATTTTCTGAGAGTAAAAACAAGAGGCAAATGAAACCTGAAAGAAGTCCACATTATTTTCCTCTCTCTGTTCAATCCTAAATTCATGACTGGAATACTGACTTTGGTTGAAAGTAATGATTGAAATGGTTCTAATTTCCTTTGCCCAATCATTTCCATATTTTTATAACCGATTGATATCTAATGTCTGATTTTTAAGGGAATAGAAGATGACTTGTTTTTAGAACAGCTTCTCTGGGTCACTTATCAAAAATCTCCTTCCTTTAATGGTGGTTCTTCTTTAATGACTGAATTATTCTGGGCTATGAATATTAGTACTGCTAAAAATAATTGTATGTTTCTGATTTGTTAAACCTTTTGGAGGACTATGCCCATCCTCAACACTAACAATATTAAAGGGTGATGGGTGACTGTCATTTGCCTCTAGTTTTGGATCAATGTTGGCTTATGTTTCAGCTAGTTTGTAGAGAAAAAAGATGATTAAACGGAGAAAAGGTTTTTTGTTGTTGTTGATGATGCTAATATTTACATGATCATGGTTTTACACTAGTTTATCCTATGGAAAGCTAATATTACTACGCACGATTTACAATATTGAACTGATGGAGAATCTCCAGCTCCTGCACAATCTCACACTTGGCTACATCATCCATGACAACTATGATAATACTCTCGGCACTTCAGATGCCTTGCTGGACATGCTCTCTACTGGAGAAGCCAATGTTCCCAACTACAGCTGTGGAAGGAAGGGCAACCTTCTGGCTATTCTTGATAGAGCTATCAGAGACAGCTCCATCCAGATGTCAACATTAGCAGGCACCTACAAAGTCCCACAGGTTTGTGTTTGTCCTTCCCTTTCTGTAAAGTGAGTGGGGTGTTGGTGTGTAAGCAATAGATCCAACCATGTCTTCTCTATGGAATTCAAGATTATTTTGAATAATAATAATGATCAGTCTATACTTTGAAAGGCACTTTACTCCCTTCCAAGAAATGGCATCGTTAATAACGCCCATCTCACCACAAAAGCCTCTTTCTCCCTAACAGCCCATCTCCTCTCTGTTCCCAAAAGCTTTCGTGAAGTGTAGGCGCAGGGCTGCAGATCCCCCCTAAGGTTTTTTTGTTGGAGGACTGTGCCCACCGCAACATCACTACCATCAGCTTGGATGATGAAAGGTTCCTCAGGATCAGGGTGTTTAAGAACTGGTTCGGCTGCAAATAATCTTTTCACCATAGCATTTGTAAGTGTTATAAATAAGGATTGGGATATACAGTCGGGAGGAAGCAAGGATCAAAAGGACCTGTCTTTTCATGACATCATCCCAATTGCTTAGAGGCTTCTGCTGCACACTTGTGAAGGCGAGGAGAGGCTCTGTGTCCAGTCAAAGGATCTTCTGTACAATAGGAATGTGCAGTACTGCTTGAAAACTCACATTTTTTTAACATGGTGTTAGCCAAAATAATGATCTTGGTGACCAAATCTCAGATTTTTAAACAGAGTCCTATGGGATTACCTTTCCTACTGATGAGAAAAAATATATGTATTTTGAACTTTTAAGGGCCACTAACATTAACCAACCATTTTATTAAAAATCTACAAATATGTTAGGCAACATATCAACTAATTTTTGCCCTAAAATTCTCATGATCAAATTCATCATAAAAAGTTTGAAGAGCAATATGGCCTCTGGAGAGGAATTTCTAGCAGCTAAACAATTCAAGAAATATCCTGATTGGTGGGACCCTCCATTGACAGATACATTTACACATATAAATAATATCCGCCATGCCCATTTGGATCAAAGATGGCAATTGTAATTCCTATATATAAAAAAGGGACTAAAAAGGACTCTAACAATTCCAGGCCCATTTCTCTAACAGATATTGTGACTAAAATATATGCAAACTTCCACTTGAAAAGAATTGATAGTAGGTGGATGAAAAGTGCATTTCTTGTAGAAGAACCAGCAGTCTTTAGGCAGATGTGATCCACTATTGACAATTCTTTTGTCTTGAACCATCTAACTATAAAAATATCAATCAGAGGAAATAGTGATTTGCTGCCTTTATAGCATTTGACACAGTAAACAAAGAAATATTATGGAAGAAATTGTCTGCCCTTCAAATGGAGCTCAGAATGTTGACCCTTTCTACAAGCACTGACAGTGAGAACAATTAATCAGTGGAACAGCTTGCCTCATGAAGTTGTGGGTGCTCCATTAATGGAGATTTTCAAAGAGACTGGACATTCATTTTGTCTGGGTCTCTTGCTATGGGCAGGGGTTTGGACTAGAAAACCTCCATGGTCCCTTCCGTCCCATTTTGTTCATTGTTTGAGAGTGTGTTTGGGGCTCAATGGAGCCATGAGAAGTAGGATTGATATATACCAAAAGGAAAGACAAAGGTGTTGCCAATATGACATTTGGGATGCATGTGCTGTTAAGAGGACTTGGCTCCTATTCTCACAATAATTATTTGATTATGGATGAGTCAAAGTCAAAAGTTATGGTTTTTGGAAAATAACAGCATTGCCATATAGGGCTAATCGATGAGGAGGCAACAGAGCAAGTTCACACCTTTCCTTACCTGGGGGAACTTTTCTCTGTGACTGGATCTTCGCTCCCTCAACATCAAAGGAGCTCATTTAGAAGGCACAAGTGAATGCACTGATAATTCTTTTTAAAAAAATCATAGGTATGTGGCTTCCTTAGACTGAATTATTAAATACAAAATACCAATGTTACCATTATGCACTTATACTGAGCTGAACTTTGGGATTTAATTTATATCACTATTAGAACAAATCCGATCACATCATCTGAGAAGTATGTTGAGGGTGGATAAAAGGACTTCAGCTGCTGCCCTCAGAGCAGAATTGGGAATTTATACAATTTATAAAATTGGGGCACATAGTTATTTTTAATAAAATTAATGGTATTGAAACTACTACTACTATTACTACTACTACTGCTGCTGCTGCTGCTGCTGCTGCTGCTGCTGTTACTGCTACTGCTACTGCTACTACTAATAATAATAATAATAAAGTTGGAAGGGACCTTGGAGGTCATCTAGTCAAACCCCCTTCTCAGGCAGGAAACCCTATACCATTTTGGACAAATGCCTGTCCAGTCCAGAGAAAAGTAGGGCCATCTTCAGTAAGGTTGGCACACTGAAAGGCACCAGCTGCTACAAATGTACCTTCTAAGTATTGACTTAAATCTTCCAAACTCCTGACAATGAATATACTTGTATTTGTGCAGCTCCAGAAATAGAAGATGTAATACATGTAATATTTTGAATGACAATTATTTAAGAAAGAGGGAGATCAATATTTTGGATTGCACTTTAGAGAAACAATCTACTGGGATCCTAATATTTTAAAAAAATGTATTTTCTCTGTGCTCAGAATTGAAAAATTACATATAATATATTTCGAAAGGAAAATATAGTCTAATTATGGTAAATTCTGGGGTTATAAAGAAATACTATTTTCATTCTTTATGCTTATTCTATTGTACTTATTTTTCTAAATTCTGTTTTTACATGCAGTCATTAATGTTCTGTGTTTTATATTCTGTATCTTGATATGGTCGAATGACTAATCAACAGGAAATGTTCTAATATGTGCATGAGAAAAAAGTTGGATTCATTAAAAGTAAAAATTGGGACTTGGTAGGACCCCAAATATAACACAGAATTCTTCATTGTTTTTTCAGGTCAGTGAGAGAATTGCTTCAGAGGCTCTGAGTGATAAAAGTCAATTCCCTTTTTTCCATCCGATGCTCCCCAAAGAAGGGATCACGTACCCAGGAATTGTCCAAATTCTCCTCCATTTTGGATGGATCCTGATTGGTCTCTTTGCTCCAGACCCAGAGAAGGGAGAGAATTTCATGAGAACTTTTACTCCTATGCTTATCAAGAATAGAATTTGTGTTGTTATATTACAACGATTCTCAACGACTGGACATACCACATTCCTCAGGGATGTCCTCTCTAAGTGGAGACAAATCAACATCTTTGTTCACTTCATGGAATTTGATTCCCCTTGGGACAGAATTCTTTCCTTCCATTCAGCACTTGAAGGTTTGCCAGGACCCATTGAAGGGAAAGTCTGGATCACGACAGTGGTTGGAGTATTTTTAATTAAAAAGGATAGGCGTTTCAAGCACGTCCATAGTATTTGGAGCTTTCCCTTTCAGTTGAAAAAGAATTGGGAAAATGATAATGCCTATACACCATATTTCTTTGTTGAACGTGAATTTCAAGCTGAGTATTTTCACTGTTCTGTTTCAAAACACACCTTTTCTGTCAAAGGCCGGAGAAGATGCACCCAGAAAGCACCAGTGGAGACCCAAGAGAAAAGGAATAGGATGCAGATGTCAAATCCACCCATTATTTACAGTGTCATTAAGATTCTGGCCCACGCCTTAAGTGCTGCATCTAAACCCCAGAGGAGAAGAAAGAAGGGTGAAGAGAGGTTGGGGGCTCCAAGGCTGCAGCCGTGGAAGGTATGGGGTCTCAACAAGGATCCATCAAACTAAGATCCTTTTCAGGGTCTTTTGTGCTCTCTGGGCTTGGTGATTTAAGATATGAAGCTTCTGTACAACATTTCCTACTTATTGGAAGAGTGCTGCATTCTCCCTTCAACAACCAAGAACTTTTATATATTCAGAAAAAAGTTCCCAGACTTTTTCTGTTTTTAAGCCGCTGTAAACTAGGACAAGAAACAATGGTTAGAAACTGATCAAAGAGAGAAGCAACCTGGAATTAAGGAGAAACTTCCTAAAAGTGAGGACAATTAACCAGTTAAACAGCTTGCCTTCAGAAATTGTGGGCGCTCCATCACTAGAGATTTGTAAGAGACTAGACAGTCACTTGTCTGAAATAGTATAGGTTCTCCTGCTTGAGCATGGGACTGGACTAGAAGACCTCCAAGGTCCCTTCCAGCTCCATTCCATTCCATTCCATTCCATTCCATTCCATTCCATTCCATTCTATTCTATTCTATTCTATTCTATTCTATTCTATTCTATTCTATTCTATTCTATTCTATTCTATTCTATTCTATTCCAACATGGCTCTTCTCCTTGTTGTCTTTCCTCAAGGCTTAAAGCAGCTCCTTCCACTGGATCATTAATGACATTATCGACAAATTAATAATACGGTTATTATCATAACATTAAAATATTACTACTATTTTATTATAATCAGTAACCATTCTACCATAGAATAATGTGAGAGAAACTACAAATGAAATATTAATACATATTATAGCTGCCATTCATTACATTCATACAATCATGTATCAAGTCCTGCATGCTAACAATTCGTTAGTTTCCTATTGAACTTTACTCATGCACCTCTCTCTAACAGAAAATCATATTTTTATTTTCTGGAAGCTGTAAGGTCCTGCTTTAGCTGAATCTCTCAAGAAAGCAGAACTCTTGAAACTGTATTCGTTTCAAAAGGAACTTTTATTGAGAGTCAGTGACAGCAAGAGAAGGCAGGCAGAATTCTGAAGTTCCCGGTGAAATTGTTAGGCTAAACCCCATTGTTCAAAAGCCCTCCCAACTGCCCAGTCCATAGGAACCAATCCAGAGGTGCAAAGAGGTTGTGAGAACTCCACACGGAAACTGCGGTAAGATGTTCCCAGGCATCTCTTGGTGAGGTGAGGCAGACGACCTCGGGCAGCGGAACCGAGTCAACAAAGCAAACCTAAACACATCACAGGAGAGCTCCAAAGATCCCCCCTCCCATCATCCTGACATGGATCTATAGGGACCTCAGAGAAGATGGGAATTTTTAAAGGAGGCCAAAATAACTTTTTCCAAGTGTTATTATAATTTTTGCATCACAAAATCATGATTTATCTATTTCCTTTATTAAAGAAAATATAGAAGAAACGATGACTAAGGTCTAATTTTTTTTTGTAACTCCCCAATTTTATCAGTAATATTAATATTTATTTGAATACAATTTTTGAGACAGCTGTATCCAGGTTTTTATCTCATACCATCCAGCACTCAATTAACTAGATCCCCATTCATCACATCATGAAGCATTTTGTTAATTCTTTGCTAAAAACAAGTTATACCACCACCATTTACACAATCTGTTAAGAAAGTATAACAATACGTGTAACTGAGTTCGGAGGACCAGAGAAAGAGATGCAGAGAAGGATCAGATAAGATGGTTTTGGTGGGGAGGGCAACCCACAGCTGGGTAACAAGCAGAGAAAGAAACTCAGAAAAAATCCTCCCTAAATTTTTTGACTGTCAAAAGAGATGGTGAAAGATTTGTACTTTCACCCTGCAAGATTTTGTTAATATAGCCTTACAATAAAGTAGAATTACTTCATCTGGTCATTTTTCCTATCTCCTCTATGTGAATGAAGATTAGCCTTGCAACTTTCTTAACAAATCCTTGCTTTCTGGTAATCACCCTATTGTTTGCAAGGAGTTTATGAATACTATAATTATTTGTGTATTTTGTTTACGTCATTGGTGACCTTTGCTAGATTGTTATATATGATTGACAAATTTGTCAATTACATTTTGTCAATATACATTTTATCAGTATACTACATGATTTAGAAATATTGCTGAATTTTTGTACTTCAGTTTTGAAGATAATGGTAACACTTGTTCTCCCAACTCACAATATTTGCAAGTTAAACAACCATAGAAGAAAGATTCAAATATAAAAAGTGATAAGAGATAAGAAACCAAGATTTCTGCTTTTAAATTCCTCAATGTTTCCATTCTAGTTCCATCCATTTCTAGAGAAGAGGGAATTGTACAATCTTTCCCTGCTGAAAGTGTACTTGGATCAGAATGGGGACGTAGCAGCAGATCTGGATATTACTAGTACGGTGGTTCTCCCCAAGGAGGATCTCATCAACAAGGAATTAGGGATTTTTGAAAGACAGAGACTTACAATCAACCAAGATGCTTTGTCACAGTTAAAGTTGCTCAACAAGGTGGGGAAAATATTGATGTTTTCTCTTTTTTCCAAAGCTGTTTCAAGTGGGCTAAACCCAGTCAAAAAAGTGGGTAACCTTCACTGAGAATTGAATGTGTGGAGTAAAACCTCTATAATTTTCTTAGGCAGATAAGCTTCCTTCAGTTCTATTGACCAAGGTTTCCCTTCTGATGCTGTCATGCTAAATCCTGTTGTAAGTTGATCCAAAATGACATGTCGGGTGATTATTATTTAGGACACAAATCATTGACATTTAGTGTCCCTTCGGCAGTTTAGTATCAACATAAAACTGGTGAGACAGGGCCTCATATGCTGGAGATTTTGGTGTTAATATCTTCAAGTTCACTAGTTTTTTGTCTTCAAATATCAAAGGTGAAGGCAATTCTGTTGACCAGTCCCTGAGTTCAGATTTGGACTGAATCAAATGAAATTGAATCAAGATTGGATGGAGGTCCTGTTGGTCCAATAGTTAAAAAAGCTTCATCTTGCCTTGATTGGAGTCAGGGGTCTCCCAAAATTGCAGGCCAATAGTCTAGGATGTTTTTAATCAGCTGAGAACATACTTATAGCTGCCTCTCTCTAAACCCACTGGGATAGTGGAATTTAGGAAGGAGGTCCAAGGTTTCACTTCACATGAAATAATATTGACTGATCTGATGTGAGCTCATTTATGGATTGATTGATTAAATTTATTTGCTACCCATCTCACTATTGATAATGACTTGAAAACTGAAATACTGAAGCATCGCATTGGTGAAAAAGAAATCTGATATCAGAAATAAAAAGGGACAATTTTGAGGGAAATATTACTTAGATTTGGGCATTGGCTTGTAAGAGTGCACTTCATCTGAAAATCCCTTGAATGCAACTGTTTATCTTGATTGTTAGCTGCCTTAGGACACACTGAGAGGCTACAAATCAAATTAATAATAAATATGTGTGTGTATTTCCCTGTCAGATTGTGTCACCTAATTGTATTCTTTCAACATAAAGGACCTTGTGTTGGATACCTTGTGTTGAATATCCCTTTCACACATAGGACTCAAACTCATGACCCATGTGGGGCATCAAAAAATCCCTGACTCAACCTTTTTGAAGGACACGTTCTCATGACCTCACCTCCATCTCACCTCACTATAGTTTTAGAAACTAGTCAGCCAGTTTTAGTTTCAGTTCACGAGCATGGCAGCCATATAAACTGAACACACACACATATATATAATTACAGCTCTCAAAAGAAACCAGCATGGCTGCATAAAGAACTCTCTGATAAATTGAAAGATAAAAGGGACAAGTATAGAAAGTGGAAAGAGGGGCACATAACTAAGACAGAATATCAGCAAATAGCCCGAGCCTGCAAAGATGAAGTGAGGAAAACTAAGGCTCATAATGAACTAAGGCTTGCGACCAAAGTCAAAAATAACAAAAAAAGCTTCTTTCAACATGTAAAAAACAAGAAAAAAGTGAAGGAAATGATTGGTCCACTAGTGGGTGAAAGTGGCAAAAAGGTGACAAGCAACAGGGAGAAAGCAGAACTATTTAACTCATTTTTTGCATCTGTCTTTACACAAAGGGAAAAACAGACCAACCTACCAAAAATAGTGCCATAAAAACAGAATAGAAATGCAAGTTAAGATAGGCAAGAAAACGGTAAGTGAGCACCTGTCCAGCCTAGACGAGTTCAAATCACCAGGACCAGA